>JAJQKJ010002703.1:0-139771 GCA_029574335.1 Rana kukunoris | reverse complement strand
TTTTTTTGAGAGTCCACCACCGATGCATCTACACTGGCATGGAGTTTTAGCGATCTGCCTTCCCGACTTTGTTAAGGGTATAGTTTCTTGTACCGGGGCCCCATGAAATTTTTGACCATTCATTTCTGAATAACCTGACAAATGTGATGTTAATCTCACCCATCAACGAGAAGAGAACCTGCGTCCTTTCGAGGAATGGAAGCAACTTGTAGACTCTTGGGGAGCTATTCTGCATTTAATTAGGCTCAGGTTGATGGGCTGATCCCATAACCACCATTGTGAATTGATTCTGGAAGAAAAGGGCAAATCTGGCCCTTTTTCCAGAATCCAAGATGGCCGCAGTGATGTCAAGTGATATACAAAACAACAAAAAGCTGTAGCCCACTGCTAATTTCGGGGGGGGGGGGGGGGGAAACAAACAACAACTGCAAGCCTGTCAGGATAAAAAGGCACCTGCCCCATCAAACTGACCTGGACTTAAAGGAAACATCACAAAAAAGACAACAAGCACACTTTTTTTAAAGGAGACAGCAAGTTAAAGGAAGGAAGATGGGAGAGGGGAGACAAAACAATATATGCCTAAAAATAAAAATGGAAACCACCAGCCTGGAAAGATGTGAGCTGATCCTTTTGCGACTCCACTGGATTTCATCATGGATGTGATAGCAGACTTCGTTCCATAAAGGAAACACTGCGAGATGACCCCACCAGAATCCACTGAGGGGGTTTCCCCCGACCTTCTTAGCACTTTGAGCGGCCCAAGACGAGGACTTGGCACGGGAAAGGCTAAACCCGGCGGATGCTGCCGACTGCAGAGGTATGGACATACTGCTACTCTTCACCAGCACAAGAAGGTATGAGGGAAGAAAAGAGAATGTTGGGGGAGGGGCTATGCCTTTTAATTTATGCTATTCACTAGCCCTGAAGGAGGAGTCGAGGCGGAGCTCTATCACAGGTATGTTGTAATGGAGGCACCAGGAAATGTCAATTCTTCATTGATGAGGTCATCCAGAGATGAAAATCTGTCATTAATTACATCATTCACTAATAGAGATCCATTGTTATCAATGTCATCCAGACTTGTAAATCGATCGTCAATCAGACTGTCCATCATTCATCTAGTTGTAAATCAATCTTCAGTTAGTAGTGAGTGAGTGAGTGAGTGAGTGAGTGAAGAACTTATATAGCGCGGCACATGCAAACTAAATCGCCTCTGGGCGCTCGTTGTTCCTGTCTTCTTTGATATCAAAAGAGATGAGTTTTGATCTTTTTTCTAAAGGCCAAGTGATTCTCCTCCAACCGAATGCTGGTTGGTAAAACGTTCCATAGTCTGGGGCCTTGGAGCGCAAATCTTCGCTCTCCTTTTGACTTGTACGTCTTCTTTGGGAATAAATGGAATAAGTCTGCGTAGTAGGCGCAGCAGTGAGGTGAGATCCGCTGACTACTGACCCTATTTGTGCGTCCATTGTCATGTAGGAGTCGAAGATGACCCCAAGACTTCTGACTTTGGCGCTAAGGGTGATGATTTGGCCCAGAATGGGCGGGGGTGTCCAGGTTGTTGTAAGTTGATTCTTACGACTGGCGTGAAACAGAAGAAGTTCTGTTTTGGAACTGTTAAGTTCAAGATAACTCTTTGTCATCCAATTTTCTATCAAAGAGAGACATGTTTCTAGACTGAGATGATGATCCCCTTTGTTGCAGATGCGAAAATACAGTTGTGTGTCATCCGCATAGGAGTGATAAAGTAGATTTTGGCTGCTGATGATTTTAAAGAGAGGGCGGAGATAGATGTTGAAGAGCACCGGCGACAGAGGGGATCCTTGAGGGACTCCGCATGACACCGTGCGTTTTTCAGAAGTGAAAGGTCCCAATTTCACTATTTGTGATCGGTTAGATCTGGAGATGTAAATCGATTATCAATCACATCATCCAGCCCTGAAAAGCGATCATCAACCACATCATCCATTAGGGACGCCGCCGGACGCATGGATTCCAATGGTGTTTTTTTTTTTTTTAAACACGTGATTAGATCCTGAGGCTTTAATTGGCTTAAAAAAAGGTGGGCTCTGGGCGCAGAGCACTGGGCCCACCCAGTTGTGTAACAATAGTAAATTAATATTTACTATTGTCTTTCTGCTTCTCCTCCCGGTCAATCAGGAAGCGGGTCCTGAGACCCTAATTGGCTGAGAGTCCCAATCCCTGATTGGCCGGGAGGAGAAGCAACCGCTGGAACTTGGGAGGAGGAGACTCAGGCCTGGATGGGGTAAGTGTGGGGCTGGCAGGGGGCCTGATGGGTGAGCGGAGCGTTGAACAATTGATCAATCGAGCGTCAGGGGAATGGCGATCTATCGAGCGACGGGGGTGGTTGGCTGGCTGGGGGGAAGGGGGCGTGGCTAGCTGGGTGGGAGCCACAGGCCACCCCCCCCCCCCCCAAGAAAATTATGCACCAGCCACCACTTCTGTATGCATTAGACAGCCCAATAATTTCAATGGGCTTCCCTATGCATGACAAACTAGCCAAAGAAGCTCCTTCACTTTTTTGTGCGTTTCTTACCACATGTTTTGATGCGTTTGTTGCTGTGTTTTGACGCGTATGTTGCATGTTTTGACGCGATTGTTGCATGTTTTGACGTGTTTGTTGTGTGTGTTTTGACGCATATGTTGCGTGTTTTGACGCGCTTGTTGCGTGTTTTGAAGCGTTTGTTGCGTGTTTCTTACCACATGTTTTGACGCGTTTCTTGCGTGTTTTAACGTGTATGTTGTGTGTTTTGATGCATTTCTTGCGTGTTTTGACGTGTTTGTTGCGTGTTTCTTACCACATGATTTGACACGTTTCTTGCATGTTTTAATGCGTATGTTGCGTGTTTTGACACACTTGCTGCGCGTTTTGAAGCGTTTGTTGCGTGTTTCTTACCAAATGTTTTGACGCGTTTGTTGCGCGTTTTAATGTGTATGTTGAGTGTTTTGACACGCGTGTTTTAAAGCATTTGTTGTGTGTTTCTTACCACATGTTTCGATGCGTTTGTTGTGTGTTTTAACGCTTACGTTGCGTGTTTTGACGTGTTTGTTGCGTGTTTTGACACGCATGTTGCGTGTTTTGACGTGATTGTTGCGTGTTTTGACGCGTATGTTGTGTGTTTTGACGCATTTGTTGTGTGTTTTGACATGTTTGTTGGGTGTTTTGATGCGTATGTTGCATGTTTTGACGTGCTTGTTGCGTGTTTTGAAGAGTTTGTTGCGTGTTTCTTACCTCATGCTTTGACACCTTTTTTTGTGTGTTTTAATGTGTATGTTGCATGTTTTGATGCGTTTGTTGCGTGTTTCTTACCACATGATTTGACACATTTGTTGCGTGTTTTAATGCGTATGTTGCGTGTTTTGACGCATTTGTTGCGTGTTTTGACATACTTGCTTTTTAAAGCGTTTGTTGCGTGTTTCTTACCAAATGTTTTGACGCGTTTGTTGCGTGTTTTAATGCGTATGTTGCGTGTTTTGAAGCATTTCTTACCACATGTTTTGACGCGTTTGTTGCGTGTTTTAACGCTTATGTTGCGTGTTTTGACGTGTATGTTGCATGTTTTGATGCACGCAAAAAATGTGTGTCTGCTTGCCGCATTTGGGGCGTCATTAGCAATGAACGTGCCGCGGGTTTTCACTTGATCTGTGAGCGTGCTCGGAAAAAATGTGCACTTTTGTGCTTGTCCACGGAACGCTTAGATGCGAGTTGCGCCTAATCCAATAAATCGGCCTTTTCCCGAACAAAGGAAGGAAATCTTATTAGAATGAACTGTAAATAAACGGCGATGTTTCCGCTACATAAGGCGCTCTGATGAATGGCGGTTTTCCCGGCGTTCACGCACAATCTAGCTTCCGACACAATGTCACTTCCTATCACACACGCCATTGTGCGCGGCCGCCATTAAGGACACCGCGCTTTGCTTGGAAGGGTAATGAGTGTGTGCGCAATAAGCGGGTCGGATGACAGGAAATTGTACCAGAAGCGTCTCATGGAGCGCCGACCACAAATTCCGCCCGTGACAAACAATCCTCTCCGCGGGATAATGAGCGCCATTAACACTTAGGATCCGTCAGATTAACGGCGATACTTTGTGTCTGGAAATTGAAATCCGGAGATGAAGCCGCGGAACACAATTGTAATTATTGTTATAGACATAAAATTAATAGAGATAATAAACGCGCCGCGCAAGGATTCCTCTCTACAACACACAGAAGGATCGGAGGGGACTCCGAGGGGACTGCAAGGGGACTCCGAGGGGACTCTGAGGAGACTCTGAGGGGATGACTTGGAGGACTTTCTTCTGATAAAGGAAATTAATTATCGCCCATTTCTCTAATAATGAAATGACTGAGCACTTATATGCTAATGTCAGGTTCTTCATCTAATAACAGCTCCCTGGATAGAAATATGTTATTAGAACTCATTGTTGTCTCCGAACGTCCCATTGTGAGCAGGAGGAAGAATTAACCCCTTCACACCGACGTTACACACACATATATATATATATATATATATACAGTATATACGTCCTCATAGAACCAAGCTATTTCTCCTATACAGTGTCTGGAAAAAGTATTTATACCCCTCTATATACAGTGCCTGGAAAAAGTATTCACACCCCTCTATATACAGTGCCTGGAAAAAGTCTTCATACCCCTGTACATACAGTGCCTTGAAAAAGTCTTCATACCCCTTTATATACAGTGCCTGAAAAAAGTATGTATGTATGTATTTTATTGGGATTTTATGTGAGAGACACAACACAAAGACCCGGATTCACAAAGCACTTACACGGACGTATATAAAGTTAAGCCGACGTAAGTGAAAATGTGCGCCCGGCGTATGTGTGCATCAGAGTCACAAACCAATATACGCCCAAAAACTGGCCATCCTACGCCGACGTATCTTACTTACCCGGCGCGCGTAGCGCGGGCGCATTTTCGTCTGGACGCATGTTACTGCTCCCATTGATTAGACATTCAAATATGCAAATGGGGGAAATACGGCGATTCACGAACGTACGTGCGCCGACACAGGCTACGAGATGTGCGTGAAAATTGTACGTCCGGCGTAAAGTTATTTCCCATAGATGAGGCGCAACCCAGCAATAGACATGCAAAGGTCTGCACCAGAGAACACAGGCCGGCGTATTGGGCGTACGTTACGTCAACGGCGTATGAGGTGATCCCGCGTAGCTTAGGCAGTTGTGCCGGCGTAGTTGTGAGCATGTCGCATAAGTGTGCTGTTTCATGCGTCCACGTCATAGCAACATCACGACAACGTCATGGCATGCGCAGTTTGTGATACGCCGGGCATATAAACACTGCACCATGCTCGGACCATCATTTGCATGGGGTCACTTCCACTTCCACCTACGCCGGTCTGCGCCTTCGAAATGTATGCTACGCCGGTGCAGAGTTGGGAGCAAAAGCTTGGTGAATTCAGTGCATACCTCTCCGCGCTGCGTCGGTGTGTGGCGTATGTCGGTTGCGTTGCGGCGGCGTAATGTGCACCCACTCTCTGTGAATCCGGGCCATTGTGTCACATAATTGTGAAGTGGAAGGAAAATGATAAATGATACAAAAAAATACAGTGGAACCTTGTGTTGTGAGTAACACGGTTATAGTGGCGGTCCACCTGAATTTTTTTTTTTTTTAAAAGCCAGCAGCTACAAACTACGCAGCTGGTGACTTTTAAAAAATGGACACTTACCTGTCCAGCGCGCCCGCGATGTCGGCAGCAGAAGTCAAGCAATCACTCATCTCTCTGCTGCCCCCGCAGCCATGCTCGGTGAGGGAATCAGGAAGTGAAGCCTTGCGGCTTCACTGCCTGATTCACTACTGCGCATGCGCGTGTAGCGCGGCGTGCCATCACTGGTCCTGCTCTCTCCTGGTAACAGTGTGTTTCCCAGAAGACAGGGGCGGGGGGGTGACGCGAAGGTGTGTGACTTCCATGGGAGTCAATACCCGGAAGTGGTGCAAATACCTGTTTTATACAGGTATATGTACCCCCTCCCCCCCTGAAAGGTGCAAAATGTGACACCGGAGGGGGGGGGGGGAGGGTTCCGAAAAGCGGAGGTTTCATTTTTGGGTGGAACTCCACTTTAACTGTATTTTGAAAAATCCTAACTTGGTTTGCGAGTGTTCTCTCACATAACTAGCAGGATTCAGGCCAAAGCAGTGTGCAGTACTACGTTTGGCCTCAGGTGGGGGGGGGCGCATTCAGAAAGTCTCGGAAATACTACGTTCCCAAGCCTTTCCGGTTTGCTGAGGTCAGCCGAGCTGTCCTTGGGACTCACCGGCGCCCTCCCACCTCTAGCCGCATGCGGTATTGCATGCCATTGAAGTCAATGCGGAACAAATTATTTTTCTTTTCATTGACTTCAATGGGGAAACTCGCTTTGATATGCGAGTGCTTTGAATTACGAGGGTTCTCCTGGAATGGATAATCCTCGTAAATCCGAGGTTACACTGTATGTGAAAGGTATTAGGGGGGGGGGACATTTGCATGGCGCCCCCTTTACTCTGATAACTAAAATCTAGAGAAACCAATCACCATCAGAAGTCACCTAATTAGTAAATAGAGTCCACCTGTGTGTCATTTAATCTCAGTATAAATACAGCTGTTTTGTGAAGGCCTCAGAGGTTTGTTAGAGAACCTTAGTGAACAAAGAGCATCACGAAGGCCGAGGAACACACCAGACAGGTCAGGGATAAAGTTGTGGAGAAGTATAAAGCAGGGTTGGGTTATAAAAAAAATCTCCCAAGCTTTGAAGATCTCATAGAGCTTCTGTTCAATCCATCATCGGAAAATTATTATTATTATTATTATTATTATTATACAGGATTTATATAGCGCCAACAGTTTAAGCAGCGCTTTACAACAGGGAAGACAGTACATTCACAATACAAATCAAAACAGGAGGGATCAGAGGGCCCTGCTCGTAAGAGCTTACAATCTAGAAGGGAGGGTCAAGTGGAACAAAGGGTAGTTAGCTGTGGGGGATGGTCAGATGGACTCAAATGAAAAGTGCAGTTGTTAGGTGTGGGAAGGGTAGGCTTCTCTGAAGAGGAGGGTTTTCAGGGATCCTCTAAAAGCTAATAGGGAGGGAGATAGACGGATAGATTGGGGTAAGGAGTTCCATAGGCTTGGAGAGGCTCTGGAAAAGTCCTGGAGACGAGCATGGGAGCAGGTGATGAGAGAGCTAGAGAGTAGGAGGTCTTGAGAAGAACGAAGAGAACGATTAGGTTGGTATTTAGGAAAATGGAAAGAGTAACTGCAAACCTACCAAGACATGGCCGTCCACCTAAACTGACCAGGCCGGGCAAGGAGAGCCTTCATCAGAGAAGCAGCCAAGAGGTCCATGGTAACTCTGGAGGAGCTGTCCACAACTATTAGTGGTGCTCTCCACAAATCTGCCCTTTATGGAAGAGTGAAAAGAAGAAAGACATTGGAGAAAGAAAGACATAAGAAGTCCTGTTTGCAGTTTGTGAGAAGCCATGTGGGGGAGGGGACACAGCAAACATGTGGGGGAGGAGACACAGCAAACATGTGGGGGAGGGGACACAGCAAACATGTGAGGGAGGGGACACCGCAAACATGTGGGGGAGGGGACACAGCAAACATGTGGGGGAGGAGACACAGCAAACATGTGGGGGAGGAGACACAGCAAACATGTGGGGGAGGGGACACAGCAAACATGTGGGGGAGGGGGCCACAGCAAACATGTGGGGGAGGGGCCACAGCAAACATGTGGGGGAGGGGCCACAGCAAACACGTGGGGGAGGGGACACAGCAAACATGTGGAAGAAGGTAAAACTGAAGAGAAATTCTAGGACGCCGCACTCCAAAAAAATGCTCCTTTTTAATAAAACTGGTCACAAAGGTAACATGTCACAGCAGAAAATCAGATGAAAAAGCTGACGCGTTTCACACTATCATACAGTGCTTGGAGTGCAGCCGTCCTAGTTTTTCTCTTCAGTTTTGCATATTATTGCAGTGCCGGCACCCAAGTGTTTGGATCCAGCCATCCAGTTCTCTGGGATTTCTGAGCGGTTAAACTTTTCTTCTCACCATGTGGAAGAAGGTGCTCTGGTCACATGACACCAAAATTCAACAAAAAACGCTATGTGTGGGGAAACTAACACTGCACATCACCCTGAACACACCATCCCCACTGTGAAACATGGTGGTGGCAGCATCATGTTGTGGGGATGCTTTTCTTCAGCAGGGACAGGGAAGCTAATCAGAGGTGATGGGAAGATGGATGGAGACAAATACAGGACAATCTTAGAAGAAAACCTGTTAGAGTCGGCAAAAGACTTGAGACTTTGTGAGAGGTTCACCTTCCAGCAGGACAACGACCCTAAAGTACAGCCAGAGTTACAATGGAATGGTTTAGATCAAAGCCTATTCATGTGTTAGAATGGCCCAGTCACAGTCCAGACCTAAATCCCATTGAGAATCTGTGGCAAGACCTGAACATTTCTGACCACAGACGCTCTCCGTCCAATCTGACAGAGCTTGCGATATTTTACACAGAAGAATGGGCAGAAATGTCCACTAGAGGGAGCTAAGGAGAATAGAAAGTATCAATGTCTTTGTAATAAGAGACATGTTGTAACAATTCTAGAGAATGTTAGAGGGAATGAGCAAATGAATGTAACCTTTGGTTAGATCTTTGTTTATTCCCTCAGGCATTCTCTAGAATTGTTACAACATATTTCTTGTTACAGAATTTTTTTATTCCCCATGCTTGTTAGCTCCATCTAGTGGCCACACCTATGTCTTCTTAACAAGAGAAACAATGTAATAACTATAGAGAAAGCTAGAGGGAATTAGCCAAGAAATGGTTACAATTGTTTGCTAATTCCCTCTAGCATTCTCTAGATATGTTGCAACAATTCTAGAGAACGCTACAGGGAATTAGGAAAGAAATGTAACCACGGGTTTCATATCATCTGACCTCTGTGTCATTCTTGTGAATATACAACCTATAATGAGCGTTTCGCAATACGAGCGCTGTGTATTTTTAGAAATCTAACGCGCTTTGCGAGTGTTGTCTTGCAAAATGAGCAGGATTGAAGCCAAATTACGGCGTTTGGCCCAAGGTGGGGGGGACACCGGAGCCGAGCCAATTGGTGCCGTTTGAAGCCGTTCGGAAATGCTTGGAAAGACTCGGAAATACTCAGTTTCCGAGCCTTTCCAAGGTTTGCCGAGGTCAGCCGAGCTGTCCTCGGGCCTTTCCGTGTGTTTCCGAGGCTCTCTGGCGCCCCCCGTACCTCTGGCCACAAGCGGTATTGCATGCCATTGAAGTCAATGCGGAATTAATTATTTTTGTTTCCATTGACTTCAATGGGGGAAACTCGCTTTTATATGAGAGTGCTTTAGATTACAAGCATTCTCCTGGACTAAATATAGACGTTTATGTCACTGTCTGTAGAATGTTGACGGGTCTGACGGACCCGGTCTTACGTCTGTGTCTAAGTTTAAAGTAGAAGTAGAAGTAGAAAGCCCCCCTCCCTCCTCACATCCCAATGCAAAGAGGAACCCAAATGCAAACCCCCCCCAATCTGCCGCCATCCTTCCACACCGCAGCAAGACAATATTTGCGCCGCCTCCGTCGTGTCATTGTGCTCCGGTTGATAACAGGTGTGAACACTTTGCATTAAAAAGGACTAATTTAATCTGCATATGCAAATGGCCGGCGCTTTGAAAAGGAGACGGCGGCGCGGAATTGGCAACCCAATTTAGAAAGCGCGCTGAATAAAAAAGAAAAGAAAGAAAATAACGCAAAACGCGAAGTTGGATTATTAAGAGAGGAATTGTCTTCGGCGGAGAATTGTCAGCCACAATGGAACGTGAGCCGCCGAGAGAATACTGCTTAATTTTTCACGACAAACGCTCGGGGCCGGGAGCGCGAAGAATGGTTAATTATCGCCGGAAAAAGGCGCCCGTGACGCGCGGCGTCCTGCTTTTTTTAACAGCTGTAGGTTATATCCTCTTAAGACGAGAAAACCTCATTCGCGAAAATTCAAATAAAACAACAGCACCTGCCGCACAAAAACAAGACGGTCTAAATCCGTCCGCCGCCACCGCCGCAGCCGCCGCGCACAATTACTGTGAAGTGTCTGGACACCATTGTTCCCGCCCCATTCTTTCCTGAATAGACATGGCAAATAACTTTCCCCTGCAGCTGCAGCTCCTCAATTGTACGCCGGGTAGGCTGGCGCCGCGCCAACGCTCCGCAAACTCGAGTGCCACCCAAAGACACACGATATTGATTTGCAATCGAACATAATAGGGCCATCAGCTTAATTATTACGGCTGGAGGGTGTGGGGGGGAGGGGGGGTCTAGGTTCTAGATATTTCATATTTCTGAGCGATGAATGGCGGCGGTTAAATACAGGAATTTCCATAATGGCGGAAAAGGGCGCCCGGGTGATTGCCCCTCTCTTGGCATTCAAAGGCCTTTAAGAGACAATCAGAGATTCTTTTCAGGTTCCGACATCCGAGTGCCATTTTCCCTCCAAACGCGGCTGACAATGGCGAGGAAATGCAAACGTTTATCTCATGGCAACAAACACAGAGAAAGTTCTATAAAAGGGGCGGAACATTCCATTGTGAACTTCCGAGAGGAAATCAAATGCTCGCTTCTCTCATTCTGACCCCTCTGGCCCCCGTTCACCAGGTGATCATTAACCACTTCCATACCGCGCCTATTCTGAAACTCCTCCTACTTATAAAGAATAATCATAATTTATTTGCTACAAAATTACTCAGAACCCCCAAACATTGTATATGTCTTTTTTAGCAGAGACGGTCGTTGTAACTTTTTATTTCACACTGTGGGCCAGATTCTCATACAAATTCGCCGGCGTAGCGTAAGCTATTTACACTACGCCGCGCAACGTAACAGAGCAAGTGCCGTATTCTCCATGCACTTGCTCCGTAGTTTGCGGAGGCGCAGAGTAAATCGCCCAGCGTAAGCCCGCGTAATTCAAAGGGGGCGGCTTGTATTTAAATTAAGCGCGCCCCCACATCGAACGAACTGCGCATGCGCCGGCCGGGGAAAAAGCCCAGTGCGCATGCTCCAGCTCACGTCGGAAAGCGTAGTGGAAACCAATGTTAAAACTACGTGATCGACACTACGCAATGCCCTATTCACGAACGAGTTAGTAAAACGACGTAAGCGACGGAAAAAGCCGAAGCTGACCCAACGCCATACTTAACATGGCATCCGACGGTACTGCGTAAGGTTAACCCTCATATTAGCAGGGGTAACCTTGCGCAGACGAAAACGACGTACGCGACGACGGGGCGCCGTAAAAGCGATCGGGAATCGGCGTAGTAGCCTCATTTGCATAGGCAAATGAGAAAACAACGTAAAGGCCACCTAGTGGCCGGAGTTGTCATTACAACTACGATCCGCAAGTGTAATGGTATTACACTTGTCGGATCTTCAGCCGTATCTATGCCAAAGTGATATGCCAAAGTGATTCTAGGAATCACTCGCATAGATACGAGGCAAAACAAACAGCGATACGACGGGGTATCTGAGATACTCCATCGTAGCGCCGCTGAGAATCTGGCCCTGTATTTTTGTTATTGTTTAATTTTACTTAAATTATTAGATTTTTACTCTTTCTCTTTAACATTTTAATTTTTTATTTTTTAATCACTTTTTTTCTTATTACAATACAAGGAATGTACTCCAGCCTGTCTATATACTACCCCAGCCTGTCCATATACTACCCCAGCCAGTGGCATCACTAAGGGGGGCCAGAGGGGGCCCTGACCCCCCCCCCCCGAACATTATGCTGTGCCCCACCATGTGCCCCCCAATTAATACACATTTTTTTTCCATATGGAGCTTGTGTCCCACATGTTGCTCTGGTCGCCGCCGAGTGGACACAGGATTTCCTGAGCGGCAGAGCATTCCTGACAGCTGATGCAGGGGATTTCTCCTCCTCCTTCTGCTCCCTGACACAGAGAGCCACTTGCACTGCCACGGCCCCTCTATCTGCTTCCTCCCCCTGCATCCTCATTGGCAGGGAGGAGAGCAACTGGGGAGGGTGGGCAAGTCTCCCATTATCACAGTGAAAAAACAGACTGATTTCTCCCGTCCATGAAAGGGTCTCGTTGCGGAATCATAATAAAGGGCCCCAGGATATAGATATATGATTGCATTTTATAGTTGCCCCCCCTACTTTTGTTCCTGTCCCCCCATGTGCCCCCCCTAAATATGAAAGCTGGAGATGCCAGCCTTTCTATATACTACCCTAGTTTCTCTATATACTACCCTAGCCTGTCTATATACTACCCTAGTCTCTCTATATACTACCCTAGCCTGTCTATATACTACCCCAGCCTGTCCGTTTACTACCTCAGCCTGCCTATATACTACCCTAGCCTGTCTATATACTACCCCAGCCTGTGTATATACTACCCTAGCCTGTCTATATACTACACTAGCCTGTATATATACTACCCCAGCCTGAATATATACTACCCTAGCCTGTCCATATACTACCCCAGCCTGTCTATATAATACCTCAGCCTGTCTATATACTACCCTAGTCTGTCTATATACTACCTCAGCCTGTCTATATACTACACTAGCCTGTCTATATACTACCCCAGCCTGTCTATATACTACCCCAGCCTGTCCATATACTACCCTAGCCTGTCTATATACTACCCCAGCCTGTCCATATACTACCCTAGCCTGTCTATATACTACCCCAGCCTGTCTATATACTACCCAAGCCGGTCCATATACTACTGTAGCCTATCCATATACTACCCCAGCCTGTCCACCAACATGGAGCCGGGCTGTCCACCAAAACCCAATAACATGGAGCTGGACCGTCCACCAAAACCCAACAACATGGAGCCGGGCCATCCAACAAAACCCAACAACATGGAGCCGGGCCGTCCACCAAAAACCAACAACATGGAGCTGGGCCATCCACCAAAACCCAACAACATTGAGCCGGCTGTCCACCAAAACCCAACAACATGGAGCCGGGCCGTCCACCAAAACCCAACAACATGGAGCCGGGCTGTCCACCAAAACCCAACAACATGGAGCCGGGCCGCCCACCAAAACCCAACAACATGGAGCCAGGCCACCCACCAAATCCCAACAACATGGAGCTGTACTGTACTGTAGCCTATCCATATACTACCCCAGCCTGTCCACCAACATGGAGCCGGGCTGTCCACCAAAACCCAATAACATGGAGCTGGACCGTCCACCAAAACCCAACAACATGGAGCCGGGCCGTCCAACAAAACCCAACAACATGGAGCCAGACCATCCACCAAAACCCAACAACATGGAGTCGGGCCGTCCACCAAAAACCAACAACATGGAGCTGGGCCGTCCACCAAAACCCAACAACATTGACCCGGGCCGTCCATTAAAACCCAACAACATGGAGCCGGGCCGTCCACCAAAACCCAACAACATGGAGCCGGGCTGTCCACCAAAACCCAACAACATGGAGCCGGGCCGCCCACCAAAACCCAACAACATGGAGCCAGGCCACCCACCAAATCCCAACAACATGGAGCTGGACACACGTTTGATGGTGGTGGGAAAGTTGAGGTTTTGTTTGTCTACTTTGTATCAGAAGATTAATATAGAACAATAAATAACAACAAATAACAGATTTAAATTGTTGAAAGTGTTTTCTTTCACCGAAATGGAGACATTGCTTGACGCGTTGCGTCTTCAGGCTTCACAAGGTTGGTATGGCTGGCACTACAGTGGGCGTGTCCTCATTTGATATTTGCCAGGGGACCGATCATTAGAAGAGGTCATGTGGGTGTTATTGATCCCCTCACAGGCACAACTGAGGTATCCTTTAGGATCTTTAACTTAAAGAAGAGCTTCACCCAAAAGGGGAAGTCTGCCTCCCCCAAATCCGATGCCAAATTTGGCACTTCGTGGGGGGAGCGGGTCGCTGGTTTCGACAGGCACCCGCTCCCACTACCTGCTGAGTTCGCCGTGGCAAACTTAGCCGGAAGTTCGGTCCTCACCGCAGCTGTTCCATTGAGAAAATGCAGTGCAGTCCGCGCATGCACAGTAGGAAACCAGCTGTGAAGCCGCGAGGCTTTACTGCTTGTTTCCTTTATCCAAGATGGCGGTGCCAGCCCCCAAGGGCAGATTCAAGAATTGGCTTGGGTGAGGACAACGCGGTATGCCTGGACACTGCCTCAGTGTTCTCTGTACAGCACTGCGGTATATGTCAGAGCTATAAATGTATAATAATAATAATAGTATGTGACTGTGAATTATTTTATACAAAGGGTTTTATTATCTGAGTCTCCATTTCATCTCGATCTCCAACATATAAACTTTTATTGGTTTTTTAATTCTCCTTTAATCTGGTGATGGCGGATGGCGGCCGCCGCCGTTGGGTCTTCGCTGAGCCGTTGTTCTATTTACATTCCAAATGATTGAAGGGGGTTTTATTTTATACAAAGCTTCTCGTGTTTATATTGTTGATAAAATATTCCACCAAAATTCCCACAAATATGTTTTATTATCTGCACTATAAAGTCTCCATTTCATCTCGATCTCCAACATATAAACTTTTATTGATGTTTTTTTAATTCTCCTTTAATCTCAGGGATGAGAGAGATAAACGAGGACGCTCAATCTTCGGATACTTAGTGATGTCACACATGGCGGCCGCCGCTAGTGATTGGATAGGCGTTGGGTCTTCTAGTGATTGGATAGGAGAAGTCTCTTGAGATCTTCCTAGTTATTGGATAGGATGTGGATCAGGATAAGTCAACGTTCTATTTACATTCCAATCTGTCCGATGGCTAGACGGCCAACCGGAATCAATACGGCGAGGTGGGGGGGGGAGGGGAGGGGGTTTTGCGATATTGTATCACTGAGAGAATATCCGTTTCCGTCCTCAGATTGTCGGCTCGTGTTTATATTGTATAGATAAAATATTCCACCAAAATTCCTAGTGATTGGATAGGACACAAATATCACCGACTTCTATCATAATAATGAGTCTTCCTACAAGATACTTCCCATTGTGACATCACCGCTCTCTAGTGATTGGATAGGCTGCATTCTCTAGTGATTGGATAGTGATGTCACTGCTCTTGTGATTGGATCTAGTCACTACTCTCTAATTGGATAGGCTGCATTCTTAGTGATGTCACCGCTCTCTAGTGATTGGATAGGCTGCATTATCAGTGATGTCACTGCTCTCTAGTGATTGGATAGGCTGCATTCTCAGTGATGTCACCGCTCTCTAGTGATTGGATAGGCTGCATTCTCAGTGATGTCACCGCTCTCTAGTGATTGGATAGGCTGCATTCTTAGTGATGTCATCTAGTGATTGGATAGGCTCTCTAGTCACCACTCTCTGATTGGATAGGCTGCATTCTTAGTGATGTCACAGCTCTCTAGTGATTGGATAGGCTGCATTCTCAGTGATGTCACTGCTCTCTAGTGATTGGATAGGCTGCATTCTCAGTGATGTCACTGCTCTCTAGTGATTGGATAGGATGCATTCTCAGTGATGTCACCACTCTCTAGTTATTGGATAGGCTGCATTCTCAGTGATGTCACCACTCTCTAGTTATTGGATAGGATGCATTCTCAGTGATGTCACCGCTCTCTAGTTATTGAGACGGCCAACCGGATAGGCGAGGTGGGGGGGTTGCATTATCAGTGATGTCACTGTTCTCTAGTGATTGGATAGATAAAATATTCCACCTAAATTTCCACTGCATTCTTAGTAATGTCACCGCTCTCTAGTGATTGGATAGGCTGCATTCTCAGTGATGTCATCGCTCTCTAGTGATTGGGTAGGCAGCATTCTTAGTGATGTCACCGCTCTCTAGTGATTGAATAGGCTGCATTCTCAGTGATGTCACTGCTCTCTAGTGATTGGATAGGCTGCATTCTCGGTGATGTCACCGCTCTCTTGTGATTGGATAGGATGCATTCTCAGTGATGTCACCGCTCTCTAGTTATTGGATAGGCTGCATTATCAGTGATGTCACTGTTCTCTAGTGATTGGATAGGCTGCATTCTCAGTGATGTCACCGCTCTCTAGTGATTGGATAGGCTGCATTCTCAGTGATGTTACTGCTCTCTAGTGATTGGATTGGCTGCATTCTCAGTGATGTCACTGCTCTCTAGTGATTGGATAGGACACATTCTCAGTGATGTCACCACTCTCTAGTGATTGGATAGGCTGCATTCTCAGTGATATCACTGCTCTCTAGTGAAGGGATAGGCTGCGTTCTCAGTGATGTCACCGCTCTCTAGTGATTGGATAGGCTGCATTCTCAGTGATGTCATTGCTCTCTAGTGATTGGATAGGCTGCATTCTCAGTAATGTCACTGCTCTCTTGTGATTGGATAAGCTGCGATGTCACTACTCTCTAGTGATTGGATAGGCTGCATTCTCAGTGATGTCACCGCTCTCTAGTGATTGGATAGGCTGCATTCTCAGTGATGTCACTACTCTCTAGTGATTGGATAGGCTGCATTCTCAGTGATGTCATCGCTTTCTAGTGATTGGATAGGCTGCATTCTTAGTGATGTCACTGCTCTCTAGTGATTGGATAGGCTGCATTCTCAGTGATGTCACCGCTCTCTAGTGATTGGATAGGACACATTCTCAGTGATGTCACCACTCTCTAGTAATTGGATAGGCTGCATTCTCAGTGATGTCACCGCTCTCTAGTGATTGGATAGGCTGCATTCTCAGTGATGTCATTGCTCTCTAGTGATTGAATAGGCTGCATTCTCAGTGATGTCACTGCTCTCTAGTGATTGGATAGGCTTTGATGTCATCGCTCTCTAGTGATTGGATAGGCTGCATTCTCAGTGATGCCATCGCTCTCTAGTGATTGGATAGGCTGCATTCTCAGTGATTTCATCACTCTCTAGTGATTGAATAGGCTGCATTCTCAGTGATGTCATCGCATTCCAATCTGTCCGATGGTGAGACGGCCAACCGGAATCAATACGGCGAGGTGGGGGGGTTGGGGGCACGATATTGTATCACTGAGAGAATATCCGTTTCCGTCCTCAGATTGTCGGCTCGTGTTTATATTGTATAGATAAAATATTCCACCTAAATTTCCACAAATATCACCGACTTCTATCATAATAATGAGTCTTCCTACAAGATATTTCCCATTGTGACATCACCGCCTCTAGTGATTGGATAGGCGGTATTCTTAGTGATGTCACCGCTCTCTAGTGGTTGGATAGGCTGCATTCTCAGTGATGTCACAGCTCTCTTGTGATTGGATAGGCTGCATTATCAGTGATGTCACTGCTCTCTAGTGATTGGATAGGCTGCATTCTCGGTGATGTCACCGCTCTCGAGTGATTGGATAGGATGCATTCTCAGTGATGTCACCGCTCTCTAGTTATTGGATAGGCTACATTATCAGTGATGTCACCGCTCTCTAGTGATTGGATAGGACACATTCTCAGTGATGTCATCGCTCTCTAGTGATTGGGTAGGCAGCATTCTTAGTGATGTCACCGCTCTCTAGTGATTGGATAGGCTGCATTCTCAGTGATGTCACCGCTCTCTAGTGATTGGATAGGACACATTCTCAGTGATGTCATTGCTCTCTAGTGATTGGGTAGGCAGCATTCTTAGTGATGTCACCGCTCTCTAGTGATTGGATAGGCTGCATTCTCAGTGATGTCACTGCTCTCTAGTGATTGGATAGGCTGCATTCTCTGTGATGTCACCGCTCTCTAGTGATTGGATAGGATGCATTCTCATTGATGTCACCGCTCTCTAGTTATTGGATAGGCTGCATTAACAGTGATATCACTGTTATCTAGTGATTGGATAGGCTGCATTCTCAGTGATGTCACCGCTCTCTAGTGATTGGATAGGCTGCATTCTCAGTGATGTTACTGCTCTCTAGTGATTGGATAGGCTGCATTCTCGGTGATGTCACCGCTCTCTAGTGATTGGATAGGCTGCATTATCAGCGATGTCACCGCTCTCTAGTGATTGGATAGGACACATTCTCAGTGATGTCACCACTCTCTAGTGATTGGATAGGCTGCATTCTCAGTGATGTCACCGCTCTCTAGTCATTGGATAGGCTGCATTCTCAGTGATGTCACCACTCTCTAGTGATTGGATAGGCTGCATTCTCAGTGATGTCACCGCTCTCTAGTGATTGGATAGGCTGCATTCTCAGTGATATCACTGCTCTCTAGTGAAGGGATAGGCTGCGTCCCCCAAAAAGATCTCAGTGATGTCACCGCTCTCTAGTGATTGGATAGGCTGCATTCTCAGTGATGTCATTGCTCTCTAGTGATTGGATAGGCTGCATTCTCAGTGATGTCACTGCTCTCTAGTGATTGGATAGGCTGCGATGTCACTACTCTCTAGTGATTGGATAGGCTGCATTCTCAGTGATGTCATTGCTCTCTAGTAATTGGATAGGCTGCATTCTTAGTGATGTCACCGATCTCTAGTGATTGGATAGGCTGTGATGTCACTACTCTCTAGTGATTGGATAGGCTGCATTCTCAGTGATGTCATCGCTTTCTAGTGATTGGATAGGCTGCATTCTTAGTGATGTCACTGCTCTCTAGTGATTGGATAGGCTGCATTCTCAGTGATGTCACCGCTCTCTAGTGATTGGATAGGCTGCATTCTCAGTGATGTCATCGCTCTCTAGTGATTGGATAGGACACATTCTCAGTGATGTCACCACTCTCTAGTAATTGGATAGGCTACATTCTCAGTGATGTCACCGCTCTCTAGTGATTGGATAGGCTGCATTCCCAGTGATGTCACTGCTCTCTAGTGAAGGGATAGGCTGCGTTCTCAGTGATGTCATCACTCTCTAGTGATTGGATAGGCTAATTTCTTATTAAAGGACAACCATAGGCTTCTGTATGATAGTCTGAGTACCGAATCCAGTTACTATATAATGCAGAAGACCCACAAAGTAAACAGAACCCTTCTTTACCTGACAACAGCCTATTAGGAAGCTTCATTACGGCAGAGCCCCCCAGGACTTCACTGGCAGGATCTACAGGTATTACGGCAGAGCCCCACAGTGTTGGACTTTGCAGGGGGCCTATAAGAAAACTAATGATACATGTGTACAATGTAAACTTACGGCAGAGCCCCCATGATTGTCAGCTCCATCTAGTGGCCACAATCACAAAATATCACATTACGGCAGAGCCCCCCATGGCCACTAGATGGAGCTGATGACCATAGGAAATAATCACATTCCGGGGATTATTCATTTCTGTGTGATTTGCTGACACATTACGGCAGAGCCCCACAGAGTAAATTTTTTTGTTATAAATTTGCGTTGTAGTTTGCCATTTTTCTTATTTTAGTTCTAGGCCAAGTATGGATGACTTTTCTACATAAAAAATAATATGTCAATTTTTATAACGCCAATAAAATATGAACTCTTCTTGGGATGTTACATGACGCCTGCTCACCGACTTCTTAAAGTCTTCATACAAGTGATGTCTCATCGGCCATAAATCATCCATCACAATGACAGGACGTTGCATGTCCCTCTCATAACTCAGCGAACGTCGGAGCTTGCTGCTTTGTCACCGCGATATGGAGCTGTGTGACCCGATGATATAATGAATGATTTATTTTCCTGCCGATCCAATCCATTCAGACTGGCGGCAGATTTACGGGTTGACACTTGTCAGTTTGGCAGAACGGCGGCCATTTATAATTCCGATCAGAACTGGCAGATAAAGTAACGTTTTATTCATAAAAGGTGCAACAAACTTTCCTCTAAGTACTCATGAGCTGGAAGTCCTTTACAGGAAGGGGGCCTGATGGTGCGTCCCCCAAAAAGATCTGGCCACCAATAAAAGAAATCCGATCACATTGATTTATTAGAAATACATAAAAGGGCCATACCGAAAGTAATGCAAAAGTGGGCCGAACTTTTATATTAACTTACATAGGCCATTCAATTTTCACATGTGGGTGGAGCAACTCTTCCTCTATAGTAACCTTTCCTCTATAGTAATTCTTCCTCTATAGTAATTCTTCCCCATAGTAATTCTTCCTCTATAGTCATTTTTCCTCTATAATATCTCTTCCTCTATAGTAATTCTTCCCCTATAGTGACACTACCTCTATAGTAATTCTTCCCCTATAGTGACTCTTCCTCTATAGTAATTCTTCCCCTATAGTGACTTTTACCCTTTAGTAACTCTTCCTCTATAGTAACTCTTCTTCTATAGTAACTATTCCCCTATAGTAACTTTACCTCTATAGTAACTCTTCCTCTATAGTAACTCTTCCCATATAGTAACTTTACCTCTATAGTGACTCTTCCTCTATAGTAACTCTTCTTCTATAGTAACTCTTTCCCTATAGTAAGTCTTCCTCTATAGTAACTCTTCTTCTATAGTAACTCCTTCCCTATAGTAACTTTACCTCTATAGTGACTCTTCCTCTATAGTATCTCTTCCTCTATAGTAACTCTTCCCCTATAGTAACTTTACCTCTATAGTGACTCTTCCTCTATAGTATCTGTGGCAAACCTAGCCACTTCTGGAGCACTGGACGTTACATGTCAAAGGGTTGTCTGTATTATATGCAATGTATTCTGCTCAGGGGCGGACTGACAACTCATGGGGCCCCGGGCAAAAGAAGATTATGGGGCCCCTGGGTTTACAGATGGCCGTTACGCCAGGAGTAAGTAACAAACAAAACAACATACGTATATAGTACAACAGTCAGGATCTCACATCAGTCCTCCCTTACAACAAAGTCCCAACATTCTCCTTATACATCACAGTCCACAGTGTGCCACCTTACAACAGAGCCCCACAGTGTGCCACCTTACGGCAGAGCCCCCCAGTGTGCCACCTTACGGCAGAGCCCCCCAGTGTGCCACCTTACGGCAGAGCCCCACAGTGTGCCACCTTACGGCAGAGCCCCACAGTGTGCCACCTTACGGCAGAGCCCCCCAGTGTGCCACCTTACGGCAGAGCCCCACAGTGTGCCACCTTACGGCAGAGCCCCACAGGGGGGTGTCTGTGTGCCACCTTACGGCAGAGCCCCACAGTGTGCCGCCTTACGGCAGAGCCCCACAGTGTGCCACCTTACGGCAGAGCCCCACAGTGTGCCACCTTACGGCAGAGCCCCCCAGTGTGCCACCTTACGGCAGAGCCCCACAGTGTGCCACCTTACGGCAGAGCCCCACAGTGTGCCACCTTACGGCAGAGCCCCACAGTGTGCCACCTTACGGCAGAGCCCCACAGTGTGCCACCTTACGGCAGAGCCCCACAGTGTGCCACCTTACGGCAGAGCCCCACAGTGTGCCACCTTCCATCCTACCTATACATACAGTATATATACACACACCGTATATACATACACAGTATATACACACACACACACTATACATACAGTATATACACACACTAAACATACACACACATGGTATATACACACACTATACAACACACATACAAACGGTATAAGCACACACACTATACATACATACATACATACATACATAGTATATACATGCACTTTATACACACACACACACAGTATACATACACACACAGTATATACACACATACAGTATATACACACACTATACATACAGTATATACACATATAGGGCCAGATTCAGCAAAGGTTACGCTGGCGGATCGAGTGATCCGCCAGCCTAACTGTGGCTTTGAGCCGGCGTTTCTGTTTTCTGTAACCAGAAAACAAGAAACGCCGGGTTGAAGTTCCGATGCGAGCAGCGTAACTGAGTTTCGCCATCGCATCGTTACTTCAACTTAAAAATGGCGCCGGGGGCGTTCCCGCCGATTTACGCTCAAAAAATATGTTAATGAGCGGAAATCGGCAATTCACGATCGAAATCCGGCGCGACGCAATGACGATACGACGTTTCCGGACGGGATACGCGGCGCATAGATATACCTACATGGGGCTGGAGTATCCTATGTTAGGTATAGGCGTCGTCATCGCGTCGGAAAAAAAAAAAAAAAACGTCGCTTGCGTAAAACGGTCATGAATGGGAATGTGACGTCATTGACGTTCATTCACAGATTTTGGAGCATGCGCACGGGGATGTTTTGACACTCGACGCATGCGCAGTACGTTGGCGGCGGGATCGCTAATTATACATTCGCGTAGTTAGCATACTACACGCCCCGTACCCGCGACATTTGAATTCCGCCGGCTCATTTGTGATGCGCTGCCGCAACTTTAGGAGCAAGTGCTTCGTGAATGACAGCACTTGCTCCTAAAATTTCGGCAGCGCAACGCAAATCAGAAGCGTTACTCCAGAGCAAAGATGCTCTGGAATACGTGAATCTGGCCCATAGTATATACACACATTGGGCCAGATTCAGGTAGCCTCCACTATCAATATGAGAGTATCTTTCCTCTGGATTTTATATAAATAAGTAACGCTTCTCATTTACGTTACTCTGAAGACCCTTTCAGCGCAAGTCATGTAATTCACATAGCAGTTGCGCGTAAACTTGCTAAAGGAGGGGGCCAGAGTAACGATAATGCGCTGGCGTAACCCGACGCAAGTGGAAGTGGGTGTGATCATATGTAAATGATGGGCGGAGCCCAGCGCAGAGGCTTACGTTCAGCGCAACCTTTTAATAATATACACATCATCCACGGAGCATGCGCAGTGAGTGCGGCTCCACTCGCCCCCTTGTGCGCATGCTCACAACTTCCGTCGGCACCACTTCCTGGGAAACGTCAGCGCAATGCGTTCCGCTGGGCGCTTAAAAGCGCTGGCGGAAACGCCATTCCGGCGCAAAAGTATTTCCGCTTCCCCCCACCCCAGGGAAGATACTTTTGTTTGGTGATGGCTGCTCCCGCTACCCCCAGAGAGAGGAGGAACCTGAATTTTAATGCACAGGAGGTCTCGCTCATCATTTCGGCAATGGAGACGGATAATGCTTTTCTCCATGGCAAAAAAAGACGGAAGACCAGCCGGGAGAGGAAGCAGGGCATCCTGGAGTCCATTGCTGCCAGGGTCAATGTCTTGGGCTACTCCACCCGGACTGCTGGGGACATACAAAAAAAAATTAATGATCTGCGGCGCAAGGTGAGGGACAAGGTGGCCTCCATCAGGAGGTATGAGAGGGGCACAGGTGGTGGTCCCCCATGTCCTGTCACCCTGACCGCAGAGGAGGAGGTGGTCGCACGCTGCCTGGAGAGGGAGCAGGTGGAGGGGGTCGCAGGCTATGACTCCATGGAGGAAGGCACAAGGACAGGTAAGTGTTTTATAATCCCCTATTTGTTGTTTTGCATTTGGGGGGGGAGGGTACATGTGCCAAGTGTGTGGGACCACCAACATGTGTCTGCTTTGTGTCATCCACAGATGACGGAGCTGGGCCATCATCTGTCAGCGTGCATTCCTCCCCATCCCCCCCACGCCATCGTGTGCCCGAGCCACTGGGTGGTGAAGAGGTTGTGGAGGAGGAGAGTGGCCACACCACACCTGCCGAGGTGGTTGTAGAGGATCCTGCTGTGGCAGAGCAGGACTTTACCTTAGTTTTGTCTGTCTCCTCCCCTTCTCCTGGGCCGTCTGTCGTCCCCTCCCCCATCCTTGGAAGCCCCTCAAGGGCGACTCCTTCCACCCGAGGACAACCATCTTCTGGCCCCAGGAAGGCGACCCAGAAGACCAGGGGGGTGTCTGATGGTGTCCAGGACCAGTTGGCGAGGGATCACGCCAGGCAGACGGAACAGATGGGGGCCATAGTTGGGCACTTACGGAAAGTGTCTGACAGCCTGGGCTCCGTTGCCAACCTCAGCAACGCAGTGCAGGATGTAAGCTGCAACTGTGCTGCAGTGGTCACCAAATAATATTTTACTTTGGGGGAGGTGCAGGGGGATATTCGGCACCTTACTGCAGCCGTCCAGGCCAACAGTGCTGCCATCCGGGACCAGGGGAGGCTGAGTCGGCGGGCCCAGCATTATCAGGTCACCCGTCAGCTCCGGATGCAGGCCCAGACGAACTTGGACGGATAGCCAGGGCCTTGGAGGGCATGCAGGCCACACCTGCCAGGAGTGGCCCACCTGGGGATCAGCCACCTCCAGATGCCCCCCCACCCCCACCCACTCCATCCAGGCAGCTGAGGAGCCAGAGAGAGGCCCCCAGATAAAATAAATTTTAAGAAGCCTTATTTATATAAAATCCCGGCATCCCCGATGAGGCCTAATTAATGTTTGTATTTTTTTTTTTTCTTGTTTTATATTTTTGTTTTGGACATACTCAGGTCATGAGTTTCTTTTTCTCAGGTTATGAGATTTTGTTTATTTTATTTATCAGGATATGATATTTTTAATTTCTTTTTGTACTGCACACGGTCAGGCAATCTATTATTAGTGCAGGGGACAGTGTGAATGGTGTGTGAATGTGAGGGGGTGGCACTCCTGAAAGTAAGGGGTGTCACCCTCGGCCGTGGTGGTGAAGTTAACCCCACGGCTGTATGAATGACGTGTGAAAGGTGTGTGAATGGACAGTGACATCATTGGGGCCTTGACGCTGGCGTTACTGCTCCCATGTGAGTTTTATTTTTTATTTTAATAAACTCCTACATGCTGGACTTGGGCTAAGTTTTCTTCTCTCCAATGTGATGTGTATGTGGTGTGTGTGATCTAGGAACATCAGTGGTGTACATGCATGCATTGTCTGTGTTATTAATGTTTTGGTTTAGTGTCCAAAGATGCCTACGGCGAGGACCCTCCTGACTGCTCTTCCATCAGCAGACTGGGTGTCCTCTGGCAGGTGGGGACTGTGTGGGTCGGGGGTCAGGTCATCACGTATGTCAATCTGCAGGCCTTTTTTCATAGCAAAGTTATGTAGTATGCAACATGCACCGATGATCTGACACACAAAGGTAGGTGAATACAATAGGGCCCCCCCAGACTTATCCAGGCATCGGAAACGGGACTTCAGGAGCCCGAATGTTTGCTCCACCACTGCACGGGTTTTGATGTGTGCTTCATTGTATTTTCTCTCTCCTCTGGTTTGGGGGTTCCGGAAAGGAGTCATTAGATGGGGTCCTAGTGCATATGCAGAGTCACCTGGAAGGGAAAAGACAGGAGAATGTTAGTCATGCATGTGCCACTTCTGTTGTGCATCACGGGAGGGGATAGTCATGCCTGACTCCCATGTCACTCACCAACCAGCCAGCTGTCCCCATACATGTTCTGGTTAAATTCTGCTGGGATGGGGCTCTGATTGT
This sequence comes from Rana kukunoris, assembly GCA_029574335.1. NCBI lineage: Eukaryota > Metazoa > Chordata > Amphibia > Anura > Ranidae > Rana > Rana kukunoris. Next base: position 114,488 of record JAJQKJ010002703.1, on the reverse strand, counting down.
ATATGAAGCTGTCATGGCTGGACCCGGGGTGTTTGGCACGGACGTGCCATATGAGGCGTTGGGCATCAGCTATCACCTGTACGTTGATGGAATGCCAATGCTTCCGATTGCGGTATATGTGCTCTGTGGCACTGGGGGGCTGTAGGGCCACATGTGTGCAATCAATGGCCCCCACAGTGCGTGGGAATCTGGCAATGCTGTAGAAATCTGTCATTGCCTTCAGCCGCAGCTCCTCAGTGGTGGGTCTGATGAACTGGTTGGACATGCGTCTGAGGATTGCAGGGACAACCTGGTGCACACATCTGCTCATGGAGGACTGTGACATCCCAGCCACCACTCCACTTGTACGCTGGAATGATCCACTTGCAAGGAAATGAAGTGTTGCCAGGACCTTCACCAGTGGCTGCACTGCTTGTGAGCGGTGTGTCTTGCTGGTGATGTCATCCTGCAGGGTTGTGGTTAGTTCAAGTATTGCATCTGGGCTGAATCTGAAGAGGCGATACACCTCCTCATCCCCCATGCCAAAGAGGTTCATACGAGTGCGGTATATCCTCTCACGTGGCCGCCTTCTTGGTTCCAGGGGACCCATCAGTAGTTCTAGGACCACAATTGCCCCTGGCATGTTGGCACACAGAGGTGTTGTCCTTGCAAGTGTGGTTGTTCAGCTAGCTCCTATCGTCGGTAACGCTGCTGTAGCTGCTCTCCTGCTGACCTGTGACCGTCTGGAGTAAAGATAAAGCAGCCTTTTGTAGAAATAACTTTGCGCCGGACGGACGAGATACGCGCGGCGCATGTAGCCAGCGTATGGTGCTAATCCGTTCGCGAATTGGGAAATCTCCCTCATTTGCATATTTGCAGGGGAAATCAATGGGCGCGACTGATGCGCCCAGCGAAAATAAGCGCTGACGATACTCTGGCGTCGGAACGTTCCGCCGGTCGCAAATTTGGTGGGTACGGGCACATAGAAACGACGGCGCATCATCACAGTTACGCGGCGCATATCCAAATACTCCAGCGCAAGTGTTCGTGAATCTGGCCCATACAGTATATACACACACATTATACATATACACATACAGTATATACACACACTATTCATGGAGAAGGGGGCGTGTGCAGCGTGTTCCTATTGGCTGAGGGGGCAGTGCAGAGGCGGGGCAGCTATAATCTCAGGAATTTCACATCAAAATAATGTCGGTGCCAGACATATCAGGAACAGATGTAAAAAAACACTGTTTTTTACATTCTGTCCCTAGTTTTACTGAGGCTGGCCACCCTGATGGGGCCCCCTAGTGGCACGGGCCCTCGGTCACTGCCCGAATGACCGAATGGTCAGTCCGCCCCTGATTCTGCTGGATCTTTGGTGGGCATGATAACTCGTATGCCGCAGCAATACCTGATGGGAGAAATATCCAGAATGTTAAAGTGGAAGTAAACCCACCTATCATTTTCAGGCAAGGAAGCTGCCATCTTGGCTTATGTTTTATCTTCAGTTGCCATGATGCTGCACATGTGATCAGTTATGACACCAGCCATTGGATGGTTTGAGGCCTCGTACACACGAGGGGATATGTCCGCTGAAAACGGTCCGATGGACCGTTTCAGCAGACATCTCCGCTCGTGTGTATGGGCTAGCGGACAGATTTCTCCACCCGACAGATTTCAAAGCAAGCTTTGAAATCTATCCGGTGGGAATCTGTCCGCCCGACATGTCTGCTGGTTAGTACACTTACCAGCAGACATGTCGTCCCGCACCGCCGCCGCCGAATGTATTCGGCGCATGCGCGGAAGTGTTTTACTTCCTGGTGCGGTGACGTAGCGGTGACGTGGCGTCGTCAACGTCACCGCCGCGTCACCGCGCCGTCCGGCGGCGGGGAATTTGATCCGATGGTGTGTACACGCCATCGGATCAAACTCCCGATCGGACACGTGTACGAGGCCTGACAGTTTGGTTGAGAGCACAACCAATGTGACAGTCAGCAATCCCGGCATGCTGGAAATGTAACTGCTTTTTGAAACTGTAAGATCAATGGGTTTACTTCCGCTTTAAGTTCCCCATGTGGTCCACTCTGTATTACCACTGCTAAATCTGTCTGAAAGCCCCTTGCATGGGGAATTGTATAAATATAGAAGCCCGTTAATAAAGAGTTGTTGTTGACAGTTGACTCTCTGAGCTGTGTGTCGTCTGATTACTGGGGAGATTTGGGACATTGCCATACTTTTCGGCGCTGACTGTGGATTTACCCTGGATACCAGCGGAGATCGTGGATATTAATAGTGCACTCTGCTACAGTATCTCTTCCTCTATAGTAACTCTTCCCCTATAGTAACTTTACCTCTATAGTGACTCTTCCTCTATAGTAGCTCTTCCCCTATAGTAACTCTTCCTCTATAGTAACTCTTCCCCTATAGTAGCTCTTCCCCTATAGTAACTCTTCCTCTATAGTAACTCTTCCCCTATAGTAGCTCTTCCCCTATAGTAACTCTTCTTCTATAGTAACTCTTCCCCTATAGTAACTTTACCTCTATAGTGACTCTTCCCCTATAGTAACTTTACCTCTATAGTGACTCTTCCTCTAAAGTAACTCTTCCCCTATAGTAACTCTTCCCCTATAGTAGCTCTTCCCGTATAGTAACTCCTTTTCTATAGTAACCCTTCCCCTATAGTAACTTTACCTCTATAGTGACTCTTCCTCTATAGTAACTTTTCCTCTATAGTAACTCTTCCTCTGTAGTAACTCTTCCCCTATAGTAATTCTTCCTCTATAGTAACTCTTTCCCTATAGTAACTTTACCTTTATAGTGACTCTTCCTCTATAGTAACTCTTCCTCTATAGCAAATCTTCCCCTATAGTAACTCTTCCTCTATAGTAACTATTCCTCTATAGTAACTCTTCCTCTATAGTAACTCTTCCTCTATAGTAACTCTTCCCCTATAGTAACTTTACCTCTATAGTAATTCTTCCTCTATAGTAACTCTTCCCATATAGTAATTCTTACTCTAGAGTAACTCTTCCTCTGTAGTATCTCTTCCTCTATAGTAATTCTTCCTCTATAGTATCGCTTCCTCTATAGTAACTCTTCCCCTATAGTAATTCTTCCTTTATAGTAACTTTACCTCTATAGTAACTCTTCCTCTATGGCAGGGATCTCCAAACTTTTTAAACAAAGGGCCAGTTTAGTGTCCTTCAGACTTTACGGGGGCCGAACTGTGGCCAGTGTGATTAGAAAATGTTTTAGCATCAGTGGGAGTAAACATTGCCCCATCATTAGTTTTAATATACTTGGTTTTAGCAGGAAGAATAGTGTCCCATGGTTGGTATCAATGAAAGGAATAGTGCCCCATCGATGGTGTCAGTGGGAGGAATAGTGCACCATGGTTGGTATCAATGGAAGCGATAGTATCCCTTTAATAGTGTCAGTGGGTGGAATAGTGCCCCACCGTTTGTCTCAGCAGGAGGAGTATTGCCCCATCGATGATGTCAGTGGGAGAAATAATGTCAGTGTGAGAAATGGTGTCTCATCCTTGGTGTCAGTTGGAAGAATAATGTCCCAAGGGCCAGATAGAGGCAAGCAAAGGGCCGCATCTGGCCCCCGGGCCGCAGTTTGGAGACCACTGCTCTATGGTATCTCTTCCCCTGTAGTAACTTTTCCTCTATAGTAACGTTAACTCTATAGAATCTTTTCTTCTATGGTAAGTCTTCCTCTTTAGTATCTTACTACAGAGTTACTATAGAGGAAGAGTTACTATAGAGGAAGAGTAACTATAGAATAAGTGTTTCTATAGAGGAAGAGTTACTATAGGGGAAGTGTTACTAGAGGAAGAGTAACCATAGAGTTACTATATAAAGGAAAAGTTACTATAGAGGAAGAGTTACTATAGAGGAGGAGTTACTATAGAGGAGAAGTTACTATAGAGGAAGAATAACTATAGAATAAGTGTTTCTATAGAGGAAGAGTTACTATAGAGGAATTGTTACTAGAGGAAGAGTAACCATAGAGGATGAGTTACTATAGAAGAAGAGTTACTACAGAATAAGAGTTACTATGGAGGAAGAGTTACTATAGAGGAGCAGTTACTATAGAAGAAGAGTTACTATAGAGCAAGAGTTACTATAGAGGAACAATTACTATAGAACAAGAGTTACTATAGAGAAGAGTTACTATAGATGATAAGTTACTTTAGAGGCATAGTTACCAAAGAGGAAGTGTAAGTTTAGAGGATGAATAACCAAAGAGGAAGAGTTACTTTAGAGGAAATATTATTATATAGGAAGAGTAACTATAGAGGATGAGTTACTATAGAGAGTTACTATAGAATAAGAGTTACTACAGAAGAATAGTTACTATGGAGGAAGAGTTACTATAGAAGAAGAGTTACTATAGAGCAAGAGTTACTATAGAAGAACAATTACTATAGAGGAGGAGTTACTATAGAACAAGAGTTACTATAGAGAAGAGTTACTATAGATGATAAGTTACTTTAGAGGCATAGTTACCAAAGAGGAAGTGTAAGTATAGAGGATGAATAACCAAAGAGGAAGAGTTACTTTAGAGGAAATATTACTATATAGGAAGAGTAACTATAGAGGAGGAGTTACTATAGAGAGTTACTATAGAGGAAGTGTTACAATACAGAGGGGGCTATTTACTAAAGGCAATTCCACTTTACACTACAAGTGAAAACTAGAAGTGCAAGTGCACTTGGAACAGAACAAATATTAGTTAAAATAGATCTTTACAAAATAACGTCGGTAGGAAATTGCGCCGCGGTGGGCAAGACGGTTTTGTATTCAGGGAGGGAAGAAAATAAAAGAAGTTTATCCTGAGATTACAGCGCGGCGCTCACATCACAAATTGCCTTTTTTCCGTGGTGGCGGCGGCGCCGGATCCGCCGGCCGCTTTTTATACAATGTTTCAAGTCTACACTTTTCACATCAATGGTGTCGGTCTCTCCCTCTCGCCGTGTATTATTCTCTTTTTGACACTCGCTGGAAGGAGACACAGGTGGGATTGTTAGGAAGTTCTGTTTACCGCTGACAAACGTTCGCCTTTTGATATGATGCGTACCTGGGGGCCGCGCCGCTCACCAACAGGCGGGGGAAGGGAGTGCTTGGCTTTTGTCGGGAAGAATGCCAAATGCCGGGGAAGTGTTGTATAATATATAGATACACAAGAGGAGGAAAGAGACAACAATGGCGCTGCTCATGTACAAAGCCCGCGAATAAATTGGCTGCAACGGTTATGGTGCTGTTATGGCGCTGTTATGGCGCAGTTATGGCGTGGTTATGGCGCAGTTATGGCGTGGTTATAGCGCGGTTATTGCGTTATTATGGCGCAGTTATGGCGTGGTTATGGCGCAGTTATGGCACAGTTATGGCGTGGTTATGGCGTTGTTATAGCGCGGTTATGGCACGGTTATGGTGCTGTTATGGCACTGTTATGGCACAGTTATGGCGTGGTTATGGCGTTGTTATAGCGCGGTTATGGCACGGTTATGGTGCTGTTATGGCACTGTTATGGCACGGTTATGGTGTGGTTATGGCGCTGTTATGGTGCTGTTATGAAGCTGTTATGGCACAGTTAAGGCGCAGTTATGGTGCTGTTATGGTGCAGTTATGGCACGGTTATGACGCTGTTATGGTGTGGTTATGGCGCTGTTATGGCACTGTTATGGCACGCTAATGGCGCTGTTATGGCGCGGTTATGGCACAGTTATGGCGTGGTTATGACGCTGTTATGGTGTGGTTATGGCGCTGTTATGGCACGCTAATGGCGCTGTTATGGCGCGGTTATGGCACAGTTATAGCGCGGTTATGGAGCAGTTATGGAGCAGTTATGGTGCAGTTATTGGGCGGTTTTGACACGGTTATGGTGCGGTTATGGTGCGGTTATTTCACAGTTATGGCACAGTTATGGCGCAGCGGTGCACACAGGAGATACATTGTACGTTTTACCACCAGCACAGTTTTTTTTTTTATTGTGATCTCCTACAATATTATAATCCAGTGTTCTGTCACTACAAAACCTTTATTCTACAAATAAATATGTAGCAATCCCATCTCTACTAGAAGGAGGGAGGGAGGGAGGGGTCAGGCCCTTATCATCAATCATTCATCTAGGTGTGTAGTCTGATTTTCCCTGATACACGGGTCAAATTAACAGCACTATTACCTCGTGAAACCTGTAGAAGCCATTCGCCGTTCCTTTACAGAAAACCAGAGTTGTGCTAAAAGAAAAAAAACAGCGGCCCTGGATACAACGTCACTTGGTACATTCTACAACAAGCCCAGGATACTTTTCTGATAAATCCAAATCAGGAATAGTCCTCCAAATCAGGGACACTCCCTCCAAATCAGGGGCATGCCCTCCAAATCAGGGACACTCCCTCCAAATCAGGGACACTCCCTCCAAATCCAGGACACCCCCTCCAAGTCAGGGGCACGCCCTTCAAATCAGGGGCACGCCCTTCAAATCAGGGACACTCCCTTCAAATCAGGGGCATTCCCTCCAAATCAGGGACACTCCCTCCAAATCAGGGGCATGTCCTCCAAATCAGGGACACTCCCTCCAAATCAGGGACAATCCCTCCAAATCAGGGGCACGCCTTTCAAATCGGGGACACTCCCTCCAAATCAGGGACACTTTCCCCAAATCAGGGGCACTCTTTCCAAATCAGGGACATTGCTCCAAATCAAAGACACTCCCTGCAAATCACAAACACTCCCCCCAAATCAGGGACCACTCCCTCCAAATCAGGGTCTCGCCCTCCAAATCGGGGACACTCCCTCCAAATCAGGGATAGTCCTTCCAAATCAGGGACACACCCTCCAAATCAGGGATAGTCCTTCCAAATCAGGGACACTCCCTTCAAATCAGGGACACTCCCTTCAAATCAGGGACACTCCCTTAAAATCAGAGATAGTCTTTCCAAATCAGGCACACCTCCTCAAAAATCAAGGACACTCCCTCCAAATCAGGGGCATGCCCTTCAAATCAGGGGCATGCCCTTCAAATCAGGGACACTCCCTCCAAATCAGGGACACTCCCTCCAAATCAGGGATAGTCCTTCCAAATCAGAGACACTCCCTCCAAATCAGGGACAGTCCCTCCAAATCCAGGACACTCCATCCAAATCAGGGGCACGCCCTTCAAATCAGGGGCACGCCCTCCAAATCAGAGACAGTCCCTCCAAATCAGGGGCACTCTTTCCAAATCAGGGACTTTGCTCCAAATCACAAACACTCCCCCCAAATCAGGGACACTCCCTCCAAATCAGGGGCACGTCCTCCAAATCAGTGACACTCCGTCCAAATCTGGGACACTCCCTCCAAATCAGGGACAGTCCCTCCAAATCAGGGACAGTTGAGAGCAATGCCATCCCCCCTTGGGGGGCTCACACTTTGCGGTAGAGCTGCCATAGGTTACGTGATTAAGCCCAACCAACACCTCCTGATTGATGGATGGAAGATCGGAGTCCAGTGTCTCCCATTGACTTGATTTAGGATCGACTGACTGGAGCTTATGGATGGAAATGATCCTGTTGCTGTATATTGGGACCTGTTGGGAATTTATTCATGGAGACTTGTAAAGTTTCTGAAAGGTCCCCTTTGACTTTTCCCCCAGTTGCAAATGTTCTCTGATCGGGGGGCCCAGGCTCATTACACTCCCCTCTCCCCACCATGGAGAGTGATGGAGAGCTGGGAGAGACGATTTGACAAGGATGTACTTATTCCTCGTCCAGCTGGAAGATGAACGTTTTCATCAGCGCCTTTTTCGCTTACGGTTGTCTTTATGTCGCCGCTCTTTTGTCTAAATTGCTCGCGATCCGCCTCCTCTCCGTGTCAGCACAATGCTGAGGTGCGCCAAGCAACTTTGAAAGGGAAATTATTTCTGATCTCGCTGGGAGAAGTTTCCTCTCTTTTATCAAATGTCCAAAGTTCCTTTATAACCCCTTGTCTGCCAAGATACATTTATAAATGGCGCGATGCACGAGGGGTTGAAGCAAGCTCACTGCTACGGCCTTGGTCATGCTCAGTGGCGGCTGGTTCTTAAAATTTTTGGGGAGGTGCAAACAAACTGAAAAAAACTTGTGCCCATCATATGCAGCCACTTGTGCCCAACTTGTGCCCATCATATGCAGCCACTTGTCCCCAAACTTGTGCCCATCATATGCAGCCACTTGTGCCCATCATATGCAGCCACTTGTGCCCATCATATGCAGCCACTTGTGCCCATCATATGCAGCCACTTGTCCCCAACTTGTGCCCATCATATGCAGCCACTTGTGCCCATCATATGCAGCCCCTTGTGACGATCACATGCAGCACTTGTGCCAAACTTGTGCCAATCATATACAGCCACTTGTGCCCAAATTGTGCCGATCATATGCAGCCACTTGTGTCCATCATATGCAGCCCCTTGTGCCGATCATATGCAGCCACTTGTGCCCAACTTGTGCCCATCATATGCAGCCACTTGTCCCCAACTTGTGCCCATCATGTGCAGCCACTCTTGCCCAACTTGGGCCAGTCATTTACAGCCACTTGTGCCCAATTTGTACCGATCATATGCAGCCACTTGTGCCCAACTTGTGCCGATCATATGCAGCCACTTGTCCCCAACTTGTGCCCATCATATGCAACCACTTGTTCCCAACTTGTGCCCATCATTTGCAACCACTTGTTCCAAACTTGTGCCCATCATATGCAGCCACTTGTGCCTAACTCGCACCGATCATATAAAGCCACTTGTTCCCATCATATAAAGCCACTTGTCCCCAACTTGTGCCGATCCTATGCAGCCACTTGTCCCCAACTTGTGCTGATCATATAAAGCCACTTGTGCCCAACTTGTGCCCATCATATGCAGCCACTTGTGCCCATTATATGCAGCCACTGGTGCTCATCATATGCAACCCCTTGTGCCGATCATATGCAGCCACTTGTGCCCAACTTTTGCCCATCATATGCAGCCACTTGTCCCCAACTTGTGCCCATCATGTGCAACCACTCTTGCCCAACTTGGGCCCGTCATATACAGCCACGTGTGTCCAACTTGTGCCGATCATATGCAGCTACTTGTGCCCAATGTGTGCCAATCATATGCAGCCACTTGTCCCCAACTTGTGCCCAACATATGCAGCCACTTGTGCCCATCATATGCAGCTACTTGTCCCCAACTTGTGCCCATCATATGCAGCCACTTGTGCCCATCATATGCAGCCACTTGTGCCCAACTTGTGCCCATCATTTGCAACCACTTGTTCCCAACTTGTGCCCATCATATGCAGCCACTTGTGCCTAATTTGTGCCGATCATATAAAGCCACTTATGCCGATTACATAAAGCCACTTGTACCCAACTTGTGCCGATCCTATGCAGCCACTTGTAATGAAGGGGGTAGGTAGAACCCGCGCTACGGATCAAGTTATCAAGTATCAATAGCTACCTATAGGACTGGTAGCAGTGCTAAAGTGGCAGCCCCTACGTGAAATTCCACCTAAATGGAATTGGATAATGAGTGGGGGTGAGGTAGTAAGTGTTGGCGCCTCTTTATATGAAAAAGTGATGTTGGGTAAATAAAATGCAACCCTAAAACAAATATGTGCTTACATCCACATTGGGTAAATAAAAATGAATACAAAAATAAATAAATAAATATACACATGTAAAAAAAACGTGCTAATAGATGATATAATATAGTATTATAAGGTGCTCTGTGCCATAAAATTGGATTGAAGTTATATTTAGGCAGTCCATGCAAAAAAGTGCTTAGTGCTTCATGAAATAATTCAAATGGCTGTGATCATTTAGTGCTCCCTCTCCTCATGCTCTGATAGGTCCCTCACTCACCAGATCCAGGTACCCACAAGGGGTTAAAGGCTTTCACAGTGTTAGCCCCTGTGTGGCTCTGTGGCAGTCTCCTCTGGTTTCAGGTGCTTTGGGTCTAATACGGCTCAAAGAAGAAAAAGTGCCCACATAGCGTAATACTGCCAAGTTTTTATTGTAGACAAAAAAGTCAGGTACTCACATTTAAGCATAAAGTAACAGGCGTATCATAAAGTGTGTGATCCACGAGTGTGTACGACTGAAAACTTATCACGCTCGTCCGGTTTCGTCTAATGACATCATCTGGAGCGTATTTCCGTCGTAAACACTCTAGTATTTATGCTCCGATCTGTGCTCTCCATAGTGCCCTATCATACGATCGTTAGTCGGCTGTTTTTGCAGACCGAAGTCCTGACACTAGGATGACTAGTGTCCGCCACCATTTTGTTGTGGATTATCAGACTGAAGCCTAATGCTCAATATTGTCTGTTGTAGTACTATGTTTTGGCTGACAAGATAGAGGCACAGGATGCACTTGAGCTGAGCTGAGATAGTGCAAGGAAGAATATATATACACACTAAAACCAGAACAACTTGTCCCCAACTTGTGCCGATCATATAAAGCCACTTGTGCCCAACTTGTGCCCATCATATAAAGCCACTTGTCCCCAACTAATGGCCATCATATGCAGGCACTTGTCCCCAACTTGTGCCCATCATATGCAGCCACTTGTCCCCAACTTGTGCCCATCATATGCAGCCCCTTGTGCCCAACTTGTGCCCATCATATGCAGCCCCTTGTGCCCAACTTGTGCCCATCACATGCAGCCACTTGTGCCCAACTTGTGCCGATTATATGCAGCCACTTGTCTCCAACTTGTAAAAAGAGGGAAATTTGGGACTTTAGATGAGGCTGTAGACATGGTGTGGGTTATACAAAAGGTACATGTTTATTGATCAAAAAATTGTATGGCATGTCACAAAAACAGAGAACACATAAAAGAAACAATCATTGCGGGTAAATGTCATTTCATAATGCTAACATACTCATAAGGTTATATGCATGTGCAAAATAGGCATGGAGGGTACAACAGTGTATAGCCTGATGCCACATAGTGATCTGTAGTGATCGATGAATACATTCCATAGATTAACATATGTACAGATAATACAATAGCAGCAATAGCAAACAAGATAAAAATTCGTAGTAGCAGGTGAAGCCATTACAGGTAAAGAGTAATGTTCATCAATAGGGATACTGCAGTAAAAACGTATATCCGCATCTCTACTGCCCGGCGCGTTTCGTGTCGGTGACACTCATCAGGGGCTGATGCTTGGGATATCTAAAAAAAAAAAATAATTAATAATATAAAATATAATTACTGGATCTGGTTGGTGGTCATAGCAAAAAAATGGAGATGGAGCAAAAATTCCACCATAAGTACTTACATGGAATATGGGAAATAACCGTGGTAAGTATGGAGCCGAGGCCAATTTGGTCCGTCACGGGAGCTGAGGTGATGTCTGGTCGCACACCAGCAGGGCGCATCAAGGAAAGTCCCCCCACAGATACAGAGACTAGTGTACTAGTGTGTATAGTAGCACACAGTGATAACACGATGGTGACAGCCAAAGGAAATCTGGGGGATAAAAAAGTGCCATAAAGTCAGACTGTATTGGAGCCTGATGGCAGTCAGGTATCTCAAGTATACAGATAGAGGAATTACCTTATGCTGGCATGCTGGAAACCCCTGCATACAGGGGAACAGACTGGGGTAAACTGATCTGGCGTGGTATCTCCAAACAGTGACAGGCAGGTCTGTGTCTGGGGAGGACTTATATATCAACGCCCCGCACAGGTGCACGCTGACAATCACCAGCGTCATGCTAGCACGGCACCAGGTGGAGGGAGTGCTGACGTAGGCGGAACCCCGCCCACGGTACACTCCCTACACACCAGTCTAGACGGGCAGAAGGAAAAACTCACGCCCAGCGTTCTGACGTCGATGACGTCATAAGCCGGGTGGGATGCATGGCGCCGATGCACTGTGTGCGCAGCCCCTGTGTTCATCCCCTCTGGTCCGCCCTGAAGGGGGCGGCGAGAAGGCTAAGAGAGAGGCGGCGCCCAGAGCGCATCGCAGCTCCCGATCATAACGGCACAGGGATGACCCCAGACATACAGGGAAACCACAGGAGAGTCCTAGAGCCATGGCAGCGCATAGTATGCTGCTAAGACACACGGACACTGAGTGACCGTGTTCTGAAAGTGCCCGGCCCAGACTAGGTACATTGCCTGTCCAGGGCTGAGCAGCCCAACACCTGGGGGGCAGGGGAACACTGCCAACCCTGTCTAACATGCCTCCATCCCTACGCAAAAGCAAAGGAGAGGGAGAGTTTGGGACTTTAAATGAGGCACATATGTAGTGCACCTCCATCCCTGGTACAAAATGTAAAAAGAGGGAAATTTGGGACTTTAGATGAGGCTGTCACCATCGTGTTATCACTGTGTGCTACTATACACACTAGTACACTAGTCTCTGTATCTGTGGGGGGACTTTCCTTGATGCGCCCTGCTGGTGTGCGACCAGACATCACCTCAGCTCCCGTGACTGACCAAATTGGCCTCGGCTCCATACTTACCACGGTTATTTCCCATATTCCATGTAAGTACTTATGGTGGAATTTTTGCTCCATCTCCATTTTTTTGCTATGACCACCAACCAGATCCAGTAATTATATTTTATATTATTAATTATTATTTTTTAGATATCCCAAGCATCAGCCCCTGATGAGTGTCACCGACACGAAACGCGTCGGGCAGTAGAGATGCGGATATACGTTTTTACTGCAGTATCCCTATTGATGAACATTACTCTTTACCTGTGATGGCTTCACCTGCTACTACGATTTTTTATCTTGTTTGCTATTGCTGCTATTGTATTATCTGTACATATGTTAATCTATGGAATGTATTCATCGATCACTACAGATCACTATGTGGCATCAGGCTATACACTGTTGTACCCTCCATGCCTATTTTGCACATGCACATAACCTTATGAGTATGTTAGCATTATGAAATGACATTTACCCGCAATGATTGTTTCTTTTATGTGTTCTCTGTTTTTGTGACATGCCATAAAATTTTTTGATCAATAAACATGTACCTTTTGTATAACCCACACCATGTCTACAGCCTCATCTAAAGTCCCAAATTTCCCTCTTTTTACATTTTGTACCAGGGATGGAGGTGCACTACATATGTGCCTCATTTAAAGTCCCAAACTCCCCCTCTCCTTTGCTTGTCTCCAACTTGTGCCCATCATTTGCAGCCACTTGTACCCCAACTTGTGCCGATCATATGAAGCCACTTGTCCCTAACTTGTGTCCATCGTATGCAGCCACTTGTCCCCAACTTGTGCCCATCATATGCAGCCACTTGTCCCCAACTTGTGCCCATTATGTGCAGCCACTTGTCCCCAACTTGTACCCATCATATGCAGCCACGTGTCCCCAACTTGTGCCTATTATATACAGCCACTTGTCCCCAACTTGTGCCCATCATATGCAGAAACTTGTGCCCATCATATGCAGACACCTGTGCCAATCATATGCAGCCACTTGTGCCAATCATATGCAGCCACTTGTGCCCATAATATGCACCCCTTTTTGCCAATCATATGCAGCCACTTGTGCCCAACTTGTGCCCATCATATGCAGCTACTTGTGCCCAACTTGTGCCGATTATATGCAGCCACTTGTGCCGATCATGTGCAGCCACTTGTCCCCAACTTGTGCTCATTATATGCAGCCACTTGTCCCCAACTTGTGTCCATTATTTGCAGCCACTTGTCCCCAACTTGTGCCCATTATATGCAGCCACTTGTCCCCAACTTGTGCCCCTATCAAATGCAGCTACTTGTGCCCAGGCTACTTTTAGAGCGGTGGGGGATAAACGTGGGTGTAGCCAAATTGCTCTTGTTGACTTTATCACCCTCCCACTTAGTGATGCAGAACCTGCCCCCCAGACACCCACCCGCAGCTTCCAGTCGGCAACAGATTTGGGTGTGACTATCTTGGTTACTTGGGGAGCCACAGCCTGGCCTGGATGAATATGTCCGGGATTCAGCCCACCTTGAACCCGGACACATGATTCAAATCCCGGACTGTCCAGATGAATCACAGATAGGCAGTGTTGTAAGTAACGGAGTTACAATAAACGCAGTTACCTAACGCAGCTCCTTTTGAGGGTAACGAGTAATCTACCTGATTACTCTTCCCCTCACGGTAACGCAGTTCCCATTACTTGGGCGGCATTACCACAATTACATCTACCGCCACTAGATGGCAGCAGAGTAATTGCTTCTGCTGCCGCTGTGAACATAAATATGGGTGGAACTCCGCTTTAGAATCATGTGACCTCTGTGATGGCCTGTCACAGCGGTCTGGAAACTCCCAATCACAAGGAGCCCTGGGTACAATGAGCCCCACCCGCCTCACACTGACCTATCACCGGGGAACAACTCACATCGATCACACACACTGTGTGCGCAACCTGATCAATTATCCGGGGAACACATGGCTTGAAAAAATGTTCCACAGAACAAACGTTCCCTATACAACACAGTGTACACCGCAACATCTAGTGGTCAACATGGTAAGTGCAGGAAACCTATACAGACCAATGATCAGCAGGTTATTTTTGGTCAGTGATTTCATCTCTTCATCAGACAACAAAAAAAATCTGACATCCCCATTCCAGATCCCTTGCATCTAATACAGCTTATATAAGATAAATAAAATAATAAACAATAAACTATAGAAAATTCTAATAAAGCCTAATATAAGATTTTAAATTACAGACTCTGTAAACGTCAAGGGAATGTATATTATGAACATACATTTTAATCCAGCTTATAATTTGGATGTAATATGTAGCAGATGGATAAGGGTTTTAAGTCCTATTAGCTGCACATACATGGTGGGACGGATGCACCTAGGCTGGGATATACACGAGATCACCATTTGTTTCCGGTTTTTTTCTCTCAAGGATCTGGCATTCTTTTGTATTGGAGTATTAACTCACTGCTCCCTGGCAAGCGCCCGTCACCTGCTTCTTAACAAAGCATTGTAGAATATTAAAAAAAATTCAGTTACTTTGCTGAGTAACTAATTACCTTTTCAATGTAGTAACTGAGTCACTAACTCAATTACTTTTTCGGAGAAGTAATTTGTAACTGTAACTAATTACTTTTTTAAAGTAAGATGAGCAACACTGCAGATAGGTGGCAATCCTAGCGGGGGGACGACATGTCAGGTAGGTTGTATGAGCCCATGATTTCTAACAGCAGCCCTGCGTCTGTCAGCCAAGCAGACAGCATTTTCAGAAGGAGGTCAGGAATAGCAGCCCTTTTTGTTTTTTTACATAGACTTTGATCGGCCTCCATAGGGCCACGGCTCCAAAACACCTCCGCACTCCTATAAATCATTTCACATTACGATCGGCGGGAACTTTAATAAAACCGATGGATGAGAGCCCATACGCGAGCCGCACTCCATTACCAGAATTGGAGCCTTTTCTGAACCCGCGCGGCAGAATGAGCTCCGGCTAAATGACGGGCGGCGTGATTGCTTTAAGAGGCAGGTGACATAAAGCGCAGCCACCGGAGCACCCACCCCCCCAAACAATGCGGATCACCATCTTGTATCGCTCCGCAGCTCTAAAGAGCAGGTGTCAAGACTCTATAGAGGCGGATAATGGCCTCGGCGCCACAAGAGCGAGGCAAATTGTTCGCACCACTTTCCATGCACTTCAACCTCCAGCACTAGGTATTGAGACAAAGCGGAAAGGCGCACAAAGGGAAAATTCACAACATAATGACCATTTATTTAACACTAGACGGCGGTAACCTTCGATGGCTGAATGGATTCAGTAATGCTTTTACAGCAACAGTGCGTCACCTTCAACAAGTGGCATAATTTATCTCCTTTCACGTCAATGTTCCTCATTGTGTTCTGAGAGAGAATAAAAAGCATGATGGTGATAATAGATCGCGGCGTTCAGTGATACGGGGGGATAATGGCGGATGGTGTATAGTCAGCGCCGCTATTTGTGCCGATGTGCAGGGCGAGCGATAGAGAAGGGCGTTCAGGTTCACTCATTTAATTTTCCTTTTTTATATACATATAAATCGTTTTCTTTTCTCTCGAGTTTAATATTGAAACATTGTAATTTCACAGCCATGTGATCTGATCCCATCGTTTCATTGGCTCTCGGTGAAAACTTCTCCGTGGAACGCTCACACGAACTTACAGACCTAATCAGCGGCGGCCGGTCCATGAGAGGTCCGCCCCCCTAATCTCCATGTGCCGCCCCCTAATCTCCATGCAGGGCAGCGGACGCATAGTTTTTTTACAAGTTTTTTTTAAATGGCTTCAAAAAGGTTGGGGGAGGGATGCGGAGCACTGCGGCCAGAGCCCACCCACTTGTGACATTAGAGGATCAACATTCGCTATTGTCTTCCTGCTTATCCTCCTGGACAATCAGGAGAGGAAGCGGGTCCTTAGACTGGATTGGCCTGGAGGAGAAGCTGGGGAAGCCACCAAAACCACCCACGACCTGGATGGGGTAAGTGCGGGGCTGGCGAGTGGGGCTGGTAAATGCAGACGGCAGTGGCGGTGCGTTCATAAAGGGCGCACGGGCAACACCCCCTCTCTCCTGCCTCCTCTCTATCACCATAGATAGATTTGTGCATTGCATGAATCTCTCTATGGTCACCGCTGCGGCCCCCTATTCATGTGCCTGTCCCTTTTTAAGGCACCCGGCACTTGAATTAAAGCGCAACACTAAACCGCCTCTTAGCCAATCAGGTGCTCGGGTCTGTTACCTGTCACCTGATTGGCTGAAACGACAGGCGCTGTGATTGGACGCCTATTAGGCATCTTTCTTCTCCTTCTTCTCCTCCTCCTTCTCCTCTTTCTTCTCCTCCTCCTCCTCCTCCTTCTCCTCATTCTTCTCCTTCTCTTCCTTCTCCTCCTGCTCCTCCTTCACCTTGTTCTCCTTCTCCTCCTTCTCTTCCTTCTCCTCCTGCTCCTCCTTCTCCTTGTTCTCCTTCCCTTTCTCCTCCTCCTCCTTGTTCTCCTTCCCTTTCTCCTCCTCCTCCTTCTACTCTTTCTCCTTTCCCTCTTCTTCTCCTTCTCCTTCTTCACCTTCTCCTTCTTCTTGACTTCTCTTCCTTCTTCACCTTCTCTTTCTCCTCTTCTTCTCCTTCATCTCCTTTTTTCCTTCTCCTCCTTCTCTTCTTCTGCTGCTTCTCTTCTCCTCCTCCTTCTGCCTTTCCTCCTTCACCTACTCCCTCTCCTTCATATAAACATTATCCAATGCCTTTCGGGGGGTGGGGGGGAGGTGTCAAACAATCTCACAAACAACACCACAGATTCCATCGGGACGATCCGACCAAAACCACCACCCAAAAAAACGTGTTTTGACATTGTAGCTGGGACAGCGGAACTAAGCTTTTTCCATGGGAGATCTTTGCTCCCCCTAATGCCGCGTACACAGGGTCAGAATTCCCGATGGAATTTTTTTCTGTCGGAATTTCCGACGGACTTAGATGGAGGACAGGTTTTTCTGTCGCAAATTCTGACGGAGGTTTGCCCGGTCAAAAGTCCGACCGTGTAAGAGACTGCTTACCGGGTTACTTTAGGGCCACTGGCGTAGCGGGGGGGGGCAGGGGGGCTGTCGCACCGGGCGAAAAATGGGGGGGGGGGGGCGAATCCATCCACCGGCTCCGCGGAGCGCTCCGGAGCCTCGGCCTAGGAAAGTCCCCGGCTTCGGCCTAGCTCCGGAGCGGCGGCCATCTTGGTACACCCGGCGGCGGCCCTCCTCTCTGTTCACACCCACAGAGCAGGAGGAGCCCGCGCTTGAGGGAAACCACACACGCCGCTGTCTGAGGTCTGCACTACTGGGGGTTACTGTCTGAGGTCTGCACTACTGGGGGTTATTGTCTGAGGTCTGCACTACTGGGGGTTATTGTCTGAGGTCTGCACTACTGGGGGTTAATGTCTGAGGTCTGCACTATTGGGGGTTAATGTCTGAGGTCTGCACTATTGGGGGTTACTGTCTGAGGTCTGCACTTTTGGGGGTTACTGTCTGAGGTCTGCACTATTGGGGGTTACTGTCTGAGGTCTGCACTACTGGGGGTTACTGTCTGAGGTCTGCACTATTATGGGGGTTACTGTCTGAGGTCTGCACTATTATGGGGGTTACTGTCTGAGGTCTGCACTATTATGGGGGTTACTGTCTGAGGTCTGCACTATTATGGGGGTTACTGTCTGAGGTCTGCACTATTATGGGGGTTACTGTCTGAGGTCTGCACTATGCTGGGGTATACTGTCTGAGGTCTGCACTATTGTGGGGGTTACTGTCTGAGGTCTGCACTACTGGGGGTTACTGTCTGAGGTCTGCACTACTGGGGGTTACTGTCTGAGGTCTGTTAAATAGGGGGTCTGTGATTGTGGGGGGTCTATCTGTGATTGGGGGGATCCATCTGTGATGAGAGGTCTGTTATTTAGGGGGTCAGTCTGTGATGGGGGATCTGTGATTGTGGGGGGGTCAGTCTGTGATGGGGGATCTGTGATTGTGGGGGGGGGGTTCAGTCTATGATGGGGGATCTGTGGTTGTGGGGGGGGGTCAGTCTGTTAATCCCTTACAGTAAGGGGTTAAATGATTAATCCTGCAATAATTTACCCCTTACATGCTGAAAGCCCTGAGAGGGATACATTACAGATCCTTATAACCAGAGTGGATGATTATACAAGGGGGGGGGGGGGCGGAAAAAAATTCTGCCTCCTCTCTGTTCACACCCACAGAGCAGGAGGAGCCCGCGCTTGAGGGAAACCACACACGCCGCTGTCTGAGGTCTGCACTACTGGGGGTTACTGTCTGAGGTCTGCACTACTGGGGGTTATTGTCTGAGGTCTGCACTACTGGGGGTTATTGTCTGAGGTCTGCACTACTGGGGGTTAATGTCTGAGGTCTGCACTATTGGGGGTTAATGTCTGAGGTCTGCACTATTGGGGGTTACTGTCGGAGGTCTGCACTTTTGGGGGTTACTGTCTGAGGTCTGCACTATTGGGGGTTACTGTCTGAGGTCTGCACTACTGGGGGTTACTGTCTGAGGTCTGCACTATTATGGGGGTTACTGTCTGAGGTCTGCACTATTATGGGGGTTACTGTCTGAGGTCTGCACTATTATGGGGGTTACTGTCTGAGGTCTGCACTATTATGGGGGTTACTGTCTGAGGTCTGCACTATTATGGGGGTTACTGTCTGAGGTCTGCACTATGCTGGGGTATACTGTCTGAGGTCTGCACTATTATGGGGGTTACTGTCTGAGGTCTGCACTACTGGGGGTTACTGTCTGAGGTCTGCACTACTGGGGGTTACCGTCTGAGGTCTGTTAAATAGGGGGTCTGTGATTGTGGGGGGTCTATCTGTGATTGGGGGGATCCATCTGTGATGAGAGGTCTGTTATTTAGGGGGTCAGTCTGTGATGGGGGATCTGTGATTGTGGGGGGGTCAGTCTGTGATGGGGGATCTGTGATTGTGGGGGGGGGGTTCAGTCTATGATGGGGGATCTGTGGTTGTGGGGGGGGGGGTCAGTCTGTTAATCCCTTACAGTAAGGGGTTAAATGATTAATCCTGCAATAATTTACCCCTTACATGCTGAAAGCCCTGAGAGGGATACATTACAGATCCTTATAACCAGAGTGGATGATTATACAAGGGGGGGGGGGGCGGAAAAAAATTCTGCCCCGGGCGCCCATAACTCTGGTTACGCCACTGTTCAGGGCCAACAACAAAATCATTCTGTGTATAAACTTCATCATACAAGAAATACATTTACTTTCTGTCTGAATCAGAATCACTTCCAGTCTCAGGAGTGTCAACAAGGTTAATACATACATGCAAAAAATAAAAATAATAAACCTGTTCTTCTGACTACAACAGACCAGAAGAAGTTTATGAAAAAAAAAACATGAATTACATCCATTAATTTACAAAAATGGAAACTTCATTTATCACATTGCTTCTTTATCCGCCACAAGAAATAATATATAAAAGAGAAGAAATCCCATTTAAAAGCAAAGACGCTCTTCATCTCTTCGTCACACTTGTAGGTAGAAGACCATATAACGGTCCTACAATGAGCGCCATTCTTGGAGAGTCTTATGTAGACACTTAGTAATATAAACCTTCTTTTGAGGATGATTTTCTATGGACTTGTCTCTCCACTCATCTTTGACAATATCTCTTTATCATATGACCTTCTACTTATGTACATTACCAGCTTGTATTTATAGAAGTTGGCTGTCTTCTGTTTTTTTTTTTTCTCTTTTGCATATTCTACTTTTCCTGCAGACGTAGACCCTGGTGAATTTCGTCTTGTTAGCTGATATTCAGGACATACAGGAAAAATACATTGGCCCGGATTCACAAAGCACTTACGCCAACGTATCTACAGATGCGCCGCGTAAGTGCAAATATGCGCCGTCGTATCTATGCGCCGGACTCTGAAACTAAGATACGCCTGAAAATAGGCGTCATCCGACCGACGTAACTTGCCTATGCCGGCATAGGGCCAGATTCTCAAAGACGTTACGCCGGCGTAAATGGATATGCGCGGCGTAATAGTAAATGTGCGCCGTCGTATCAATGCGCCGTAAACACAGAAATATATACACCTGAAAAGCGGCTTTTTCTAAGCGGCGTAAATCTTTTACACTAGCGCGGCGTAGGCGCATAGTTACGCAGTGCGCATCTTGCTCTCCCATTGAATTAGCATGCAAATATGCAAATGAGGGAGATGCGCTGATTCCCGAAACTAAGCGCGTTCGGCGTAGGCTACGCGTGATGCGCGTAACACGAAAGCTTGGAGTAAACTTACTCCTCATAAAAGCAGGGATAACTTTGCTCAAGACCGTGTGCAAGTCAGCTGGAGAGCATCTTCTGCAGCACCATACCGGACGAGCTGAGCAACCACACTTACAGGACAACACACCTGTGTGCCAACATGCCAGGGGCAGGCATGGTCTTAGCACTACTATTATATGCAGAGGGGAATAGAAGGAGGAGGAGGAGGGCACGTGAGAGGATATACCGAACGCGCATGAGCCTCTTTGGCATGGGTGATGAGGGGGTGTATCGCATCTTCAGATTCAGCCCTGCTGCCATCATGGAAATAACCACAGTCCTGCAGGATGACCTCACCAGCCAGACACACCGCTCACATGCACTGCAGCCACTGGACAAGGTACTGGCAACACTCCATTTCCTTGCCAGTGGATCATTCCAGCGTACAAGTGGAGTTGTGGCTGGGATGTCACAAACCAGCATGAGCAGATGTCTGCACCAGGTTGTCCCCGCAATCCTCAGACGCATGTCCCACCACATCATCAGACCCACCACTGAGCATCTGCGGCAGAAGGCAATGACAGATTTCTACAGAATTGACGGTTTCCCACGCACCATCGGGGCCATTGATTGCACACATGTGGCACTACAGCCCCCCCATGAGACAGAGCACATATACCGCAATCGGAAGCATTGGCATTCCATTAACGTACAGGTGATAGCTGATGGCAGATACCTCATATGGCACGTCCGTGCTAAACACCCCGGGTCCAGCCATGACAGCTACATATACCGTCAAAGCACCATCCCAACGGAATTAGAACAGAACGTGTATGGGGACAGCTGGTTGGTTGGTGAGTGACATGGTTGTCAGGCATGACTGTCCGACCCCATGATGCACACATCATGAGGGGCACATGCATGGCTAACATCCTTCAGTGAAGCCCGGAGTGACAAAACAGAGGAAGATAACGCAGGGCTGGCATGACTGGGGTGGAATCAGGGGCAAGAAAGGGTTAAAGAATGAGGAGGTGCCTTCAGGGGAGTGGCTGTAGGATTAGCCATGGGAAGGGGAGGAGTGTTATATATAGGGGGGGCGGAGTCGGCGCCAAAAGCTCAGGCAGAATTGAGGGAGACACAGGGAAGCAGTTTTTTATCCTCTGCTCCCTGAAGTTAGGCCAGCATGGACATTGACACGCTTTTGGCGCGGCTGCGGGCCGCGGCGGCAACTCGGGAGCCTGGATGGCTGGAGGCACAGGTGGGGGGCCTGATCGAGGATGTGGCGGGGGGGTCTCGGGAGGGATCGCGGACACCACGCGCTCGACGGTCGCACCCGCCGGAGCGTTATTCGCCGACCCCCACCGCCAGGGCCCAGCGGCACAGTCGGAGCCCACAAGGGGACCCGTCGCCCCCCCCGGCCAAGCGAACGCATGCTTTGGCTGGGGGTGATGGTGGACGGCATCCGCCGCCCAGCCTGGGCCCAGTGGGCGGGGCTTCGGGCAGCAATGGCGCCCGGACCCCAGCCACGCGTCGGAGCAGCATCGAGCAGCCGGTCCCCTCCCTGAGCGTGGGGACGGCGGGGGGGGGATCACAGCGTACAAAGCGCGGGGCAACAGCCGGAGGGTCCTCTAGGATCGGGGCCGCCAGTTCCCAGGCAGGGGGGAGGCCGGAGTCCCCAGAGCGGAGGCCCAGTCGGGGCTGCGGAGCTGCAGAGACAACCACGGCCGGGTCCAAGGGTAGAGGACGATCCGCCGGGAGGCTGGGATCCACGGCCTCCAGGCCTCCTGCGCCTGGGAGGCAGACGTCGCCAGTGTCGCCGGCCTCGGAAGATCCATCCGGGGATGAGGGATCAGAAGCGGAGGAAGTGTCGCCCACGGTGGAATTGCCGGTATCGGCTGTGAGGGACGTGCCCGGCCAGCCTGGTAAGACATCTTTCAATTCTAATAATGAATTTGCTGCTGCTTTGTGTGCACTGTTAGGGGTTGGGGGTGGGGGTCCTTCTGGGTTGCCAGGTAATGCTTTACCCACTGTGAGGTCGCCGACCGGGGGCCCCGGGGTGGCGGGGGTTTCGCCTGCTGCCCAGGGTTCCCCTGGTGGGATGCAGGATTTGTTGGGTGGGTTGCAAGACCTGTTGCACCGTTTCGTTGGGGGGGGGTACGCCGCCGCAGGCGGCACCATGGGTGGGAGGTCCAGCTGGGGGGGGGGGCCCTGGAGACGGGGGGGGCGCATGCCTCGGCTGGGGTGTCGCCGGATAGTGGGGCTAGCAGTGACACGGGGGGCGAGAAAACGGGGGGGGGTCAGGACAGACGTGGTAAGGATGGATGATTCTGCGAAAGGTGAGGTATACGTTTGCTATGAGGGGCCGCTGGGGGCCCACCTGAAGCAGGAGGTCAGGGATAAGATCGAAAAAGGTGAGTACGTGGAGATTTTTTCCCTGTTGCCGTTAGAAAAATTTAATTTGGATAGGGTGAAGCCGGATAGTTCAAAAAAGGATGATGAGGAGAAGAGGCGGTACAGGTTGATTCCCCGGACGTTCAACAATTGGTTGCAGGCATTTGCTATCATGGCCAGCGTCATAGGTGAAAAGAGCCCGGAACACTGTTCTGCGCTTTTTGGCTATATGGACGCCATTGGGGAAGCTTATCGGGTTTATGGGGGGACGGGGTGGTTGAGGTACGACGAGCAATTCCGCCAGCGGCGGGCTGTGCGTCCTACATTGCGATGGGATCACAAGGACATCGTCCTGTGGATGCGGATGATTTCCGCGCCCCGGACGAGTACTCCGTTTTTTCAGGGCGGGGCCGGGGGTACACCCACCTCTGGATCGCCGGCCGGAAAAAGATGGGGTGTGTGTTGGCAGTACAACGAAAGTTCCTGCAAATTCGGGGGTACCTGTCGTTTTAAACACAAATGCTCCGGATGCGGGGGGACTCACCCCCTGTCCCGCTGCTTCAAAAAAGGTAAGCGGACGGGGGATGCTGCTAAAAAAGGGGACAACGCCGGTGAAGGGGGAAAGGATGGAGCCTTTTCTAAATAGGTACCCTGACAGGGCCGCGGCGCGGCTGCTCGCGGCCGGGTTTTCCGAGGGTTTTGTCATTCCCTGTTCTCTGTCGAAGGTGCCTCCCTTGGCAAGGAATCTGCGGTCTGCCTTGGAGAACCCGGACGTGGTGTCGGCAAAATTGGCAAAGGAGGTTGAGTTGGGTAGAATGGCGGGTCCGTTCACAGAGATGCCATTGCCGGATTTGGTGGTGTCACCTCTGGGGGTGGTCCCCAAGAAGGAGCCAAACAAGTTTCGCCTCATTCACCACCTGTCCTTTCCAAGAGGGGGGTCGGTGAACGATGCAATCGATCCGGAGGCATGCACGGTATCCTACACGTCATTTGACGCGGCGGTGCGGTGGGTGCGGCGGTACGGGAAAGGGGCTTTGATGGCAAAAGCGGACATCGAGGCTGCGTTCCGTCTGCTACCAGTACACCCTGACAGTTTCCGACTGTTGGGCTGTCGGTGGCAAGAGGGGTTCTACGTGGATCGCTGCTTGCCAATGGGCTGCTCGATCTCGTGCGCACTGTTCGAGACATTTAGTTCCTTCTTGGAGTGGGTGGTCAGGGATGTGTCGGGCTCAGACTCCGTCATTCATTACCTGGATGACTTCCTGTGCGTGGGCCCTCCGTCATCCAGGGTGTGCGCAATTTTGCTGGCAACATTGCAGCACATGGCTGATAGGTTCGGGGTGCCACTGGCAGCCGACAAGACGGAGGGCCCGGTCACAGCATTGAGTTTCTTGGGAATCATGATTGATTCCGAGGCGATGGAGTGCAGGCTGCCAGTGGATAAGGTGGAGAATCTTCAGCTGGAGATTCGGGAGATGCAAGGGCGGGACAAGGTTCAGCTGCGGGCCTTGCAGTCTTTGCTGGGCAAGCTGAATTTTGCTTGCCGCATCATTCCCATGGGCAGGGTTTTCTGCCGACGGCTGTCGGCAGCTACAGCGGGTGTTAGAGCTCCAAAGCATTACATCCGTATAACAAGGGAACTGAAGGCTGATTTGCAGGTGTGGCATACGTTCCTAGAAACGTACAATGGGAGGGCGATGTGGATGTCTGGGCCCGTCAGCAACTTTGATTTGGACTTGGCCACGGATGCGGCCGGGTCCACGGGCTATGGGGCTTTCTTTAAAGGAAGATGGAGCGCGGAAGCGTGGCCAGAGTCCTGGGTGTCAGCAGGTTTTGGTAGGAATCTTGTGCTGCTTGAACTATTCCCGGTAGTGGTGGCGATAGAGTTGTGGGGGGCGGAATGCAGAGATCTGAAGATCAGGTTGAACTGTGACAACATGGGCGTGGTGGAGGTCATCAATCGGGTTTCCGGCTCCTCATTGCCGGTGATACGACTGCTGCGCCACCTCGTGTTGCGCTGTTTACAGTGGAACATATTTCTGTACGCAGTGCACATACCGGGGGTAGAGAACAGACTCGCTGATGCTTTGTCTCGATTCCAGTGGGACAGGTTCAGGGAGCTGGCCCCAGGGGCGGATGCAGTCGGGGTCCCTTGCCCGGGGTGGATGTGGGGACTTGCGTTGGAGTAGCAGCAAATTGGATCAGGAAGTCGGTGAGTGGGCAGACATGGACCGCATATTCTAAGGTATGGGAAGAATGGGATGGTTTTAGACGGCTGGCGGACGCTGGGCTGGGGGAGAAGGAACTGGGCTGGTTGGTAATGTACTTTGTGGTGAGGCATATGGAGAAGGGCGGGTCTGTGTCGTCCTTGGAGAAAAAATTAGCGGCCTTGGCATTTTTGTTCAAACTAGAGGGGCGGGAAGATTTCACGAAAATGTTCTGGGTAAAACAGGCGGTTAAGGGATACAAAAAAGGGCGGCAGTGCAGGGATGCGCGGAGACCAGTGTCGTTTTCTATTCTTTGTAGGATTTTTGAAGTAGTTGGGGAGGTTTGTTCATCGCGGTACGAAATACAGTTGTTTCGGGCGGTTTTTTCGGTCGCATTTTTTGGGGCGTTTCGGGTGGGGGAAATAGTCAGTCCTTCGAAGCGGGTGGCCGGGGGCCTTTTGAGTGAGGACGTCAAGTGGGCAGAGGACAAGGTGAGTTTTCGGCTGCGGCGGTCTAAGACAGACCAAAGAGGTAGAGGGGTAGACGTAGTGCTATATCCGCTGCCGGGTTCGGAGGTGTGCCCGGTGCGGGTGGTAAGGGAATTTCTAAAAGGGCGGCCAGCGGGTGGTGGGCCGTGCTGGTTACATGAGGATGGTTCTTTTCTGTCACGTTTTCAATTTATAACGGTTTTTAGGAAATGTCTGCAGAAGGCGGGGTTGGACGAGCGATTGTTTGCCTCGCACTCCTTCCGTATCGGGGCGGCGACCGAGGCGGCCCGGTGCGGGTTGGATGAGGCGG
Source organism: Rana kukunoris (assembly GCA_029574335.1). Lineage (NCBI taxonomy): Eukaryota > Metazoa > Chordata > Amphibia > Anura > Ranidae > Rana > Rana kukunoris. The sequence goes on along the minus strand of JAJQKJ010002703.1, from coordinate 88,347 downwards.
CAGTGAGAAGGATTGGGAGATGGGAATCGAGGAGATTCCGTTCTTATGTGCGCCCGCATATGGTGGTGGAATAACAGGGTTGGGGGGTGCATTGACTGACATTCCAGGATGGGATTGTGGGGATGAATGTGGTTAGTCATGCTTGCTGTTTTGTTTTTCAGATGGAGAGCAGGCGTGCCTCGTGTGGATCATGGGGCATTCGTACGTTTGTAGGGGGGCCCGTAGAGCGGATGCCAGGCCTGGAGGACGGCAGTTGGGCATTTCTAGGCGGGAGGCGACGATCAGGTGGTTGGGCATCCCAGGGATGGGTTGGCGCAGGGTGCTGCCGGAGGTGCAGCGCTACGCTCAGCTCGACCGACCTCCGGATGTGTTACTGTTACACGTCGGGGGGAACGACCTGGGGATTCGGCCCATAGGGGACTTGATGTCCGCAGTCAAGGCGGACGTATTGACATTGCGGGCATCTTTCCCAAAGATGCTGATTGTCTGGTCTGACATTGTTGCGCGAACCACGTGGCGCATGGCAAGGTCAGTCGACAGGGTCAATAAGGGGAGGGTGAAAGTGAACAAGGTTTTGGGGAGGTTTGTAGCTCAGCACGGGGGGTTGGTGGTGCGACACAGGGAATTGGAGATTAATGTGGGTATGTACCTACTCAGTGATGGTGTTCACCTAACTGATGTAGGTACAGATTTGTGGGTGCTAGGTTTGCAGGAAGGGATTCAGAGGGCCCTGCGGGTGTGGAGGGGCCTGTAAGGAAAAGGGAATTTTCCTTCCGGGCTGTGGCGGTGTTCTTGGTCTTGATGGTGAAAGTTAACGGAAAATGGAAATGATTGGGAGGCTCATCGGTGGGATGGGCTCCTTATGGGGTTATTGTGGTGGAACGGTGTCCGCTACAATACGGTGACGGTGCACTGCGGTGTTAAAAGGGGTGTCTCAGAGCTGGAGTCGGCTGGAGGCCTGGGTATGGTGATGGTACGCAGTGTTGGTGGTGAAGAAAAGGTTAATGGGGGATTACCGTCAAAGACCAAGTAGGACTGGTGTTAAAAATAATAATAAAAATGTTGGGTATTTATATTGTTAATAAGTATAGTGGAATTGTTGGAAATTCCTAGCACCAAAAAGTGTGGTAAAAGTTTTGGTTAAGTATTTAATTTTGGTTACAAAATAAATGGCTGTTGTGGCCAATTTTATTCCAATTCTACTGTGTCGGTCTCGTTTACTGGGGTTAGGGGGCATGGGGGGAAAAAGGGGGGGGGGGTGGTTAAAAAGGGATTGATATGGGGGGTAGGTAAAGTTATTGATATGGGAGGGGAGGGGGGGGTAGGTTTAAAGTGATGGGTGCCCATTGAAACTACGCTAGTCAAGTGAAGCCCGGAGTGACAAAACAGAGGAAGATAACGCAGGGCTGGCATGACTGGGGTGGAATCAGGGGCAAGAAAGGGTTAAAGAATGAGGAGGTGCCTTCAGGGGAGTGGCTGTAGGATTAGCCATGGGAAGGGGAGGAGTGTTATATATAGGGGGGGCGGAGTCGGCGCCAAAAGCTCAGGCAGAATTGAGGGAGACACAGGGAAGCAGTTTTTCCCACCCACCCTCCCTTGTTTTGTTCGACGTGGTGTGTTGTGCGTTTGTTTTTCTTTCTTTCAGATCGGTAGAGAGATGTCACGACAGCAGAGGCGGTGTTCTTGGTCTTGATGGTGAAAGTTAACGGAAAATGGAAATGATTGGGAGGCTCATCGGTGGGATGGGCTCCTTATGGGGTTATTGTGGTGGAACGGTGTCCGCTACAATACGGTGACGGTGCACTGCGGTGTTAAAAGGGGTGTCTCAGAGCTGGAGTCGGCTGGAGGCCTGGGTATGGTGATGGTACGCAGTGTTGGTGGTGAAGAAAAGGTTAATGGGGGATTACCGTCAAAGACCAAGTAGGACTGGTGTTAAAAATAATAATAAAAATGTTGGGTATTTATATTGTTAATAAGTATAGTGGAATTGTTGGAAATTCCTAGCACCAAAAAGTGTGGTAAAAGTTTTGGTTAAGTATTTAATTTTGGTTACAAAATAAATGGCTGTTGTGGCCAATTTTATTCCAATTCTACTGTGTCGGTCTCGTTTACTGGGGTTAGGGGGCATGGGGGGAAAAAGGGGGGGGGTGGTTAAAAAGGGATTGATATGGGGGGTAGGTAAAGTTATTGATATGGGAGGGGAGGGGGGGGTAGGTTTAAAGTGATGGGTGCCCATTGAAACTACGCTAGTCATGTCTTTTCCCTTCCAGGTGACTCAGCATATGCATTGAGACCCCATCTAATGACTCCTTTCTGGGATCCCCAAAGCAGAGGAGAGAGAAGATACAATGAAGCACACACAAAAACTTGTGCAGTGGTGGAGCGAAACTTTGGCCTCCTGAAGTCCCGTTTCCGATACCTGGATAAGTCTGGGGGGGCCCTGTTGTATTCCCCAAACTTTGTGTGTCAGATCATCGGGGCATGTTGCATTCTGCACAACTACGCCATGAGAAAGGGCCTGCAGATTGACCTACGTGATGACCTGACCCCCCAACCAGACAGCCCCCCCTTGCCAGGAGAGACCCTGTCTGCTGATGGAAGAGCAGTCAGGAGGGTCCTCGTGTTACGAAACGTTGACCTTTAAACACACACATTCATCATGGCACACAGACAATGCACGCATGCACACCACTGTGGTCCCTAGATCACACACACCACATCCACATCACATTGGATTAGCCCAAGTCCACCATGCAGGACTTGGGAGCAGCAACGCCGCGTCAAGGCCCCAATGGTGTCGCTGTCCATTCACACGTCATTCACACAGCCGTGGGGATAACTTCTCCCCAACGGCCGAGGGTGACACCCCTTACTGGCAGGAGTGCCACCCCCACATTCACTGCTTTGAGAATACAGCACTTGCCTCTCTAAGTTGCGGCGGCATAGCGTAAAAAAGACTACACTACACTACGCCGCTCTAAAGATGCGCCGCCCTACGTGGATCCGGGCCTATGACTCAGGAGAGCGCCCGCAAGGTAACCCCCTCAAGAGAGCACTTCTCCTAGAGGGTTATCTAATGCAGGGAGGAGCCGTGAGAGCCACCGAGGGACCCGAAAAGAGGAGGATCGGGCCACTCTGTGCAAAATGAACTGCACAATGGAGGTAAGTATAACATGTTTGTTATTTTAAAAAAACAAAAACAACGTTTTATTATCACTTTAAGAGTGTGTTTCTTGTCCACCCCCTGAAGGAGTAGGACCTTACCCTGAACCCTTGAGGCAAAATGCTCTTGACAGGGACAAGGTTTAGAACATGGTCAACCTGGCCAAAAGGCATGGCAGACTCCTCTCCTCATGATCAGCCAAAGCCGAGCAGCGAGTTCTAAGTGAGTCTCCTGAAGGGGCCCCCCTAAAACCTAATGGCCACACATCTTCCCCTAGACTTCAGGGTAGGCCCGAGGACCCCACCCCTTTCATCCAGTGAAAAGAGACACAGTCAAAAGTGCAAAGTGACAAAATTTAAAGAAGAAAAATAAATTAAGCAAATAAGTGCTGGTGCAGGTGCATAGGCAAGGCCTGGTAGCTAAACAAAACAATTGCCCCCGACTTAGCCTAAAGAGGCCTGGCACAGAAAAAGCTTTAGTGCCATGACTTTGTGACTTTTCACACATTGTGGGGTTCCCAACCTCAGGTGCTACTAAGAGAACCCTCCGGGGGCAACCAATTCCCAGGGGGCACTGACACCGTGGATTCTCTACCTTCCCGGCACGTGGCCGGACACAGTAGACTCATTCAAACCAGGAGGCACTGGGCACCTCTAGTCTTCTCGGGGGAATTACTCTTGAAGATCTTTGATCTTTGGTTCTCTAACCCAGAAGAGTTCCTCGCTGTGGGTCATTGGCAGAATTAATCACTTTATTTTCAGGTACTCATAAGTTTTGACTTTTGAAAAACAGCAACAAAGTCATTTAAAGCAGTTCTTGTCCTCTCTGGCCCCAAGAGCTGACATCACAATACTCCTGTACTTGGGTGACAATTAGGATCCCGTCTCAAAAGGTCCTTCAGAGGTCGAGAAGTTGAGTGTGTCAGAAAAGAGAAAGTCCACATATTGGAGAGATGACAATGCCCAGAGCCCAGACACCATCACTGTTCGGCAGCCGGAGGATCCGCAGACCCCTCGCAGGTCACAGGAAGTGGTTCCATTAGCTGTGTCATTCATCAGCAGAGGAGGGGAACAGAAATAACAGCGCGCCTTGATAAGAATTATTTATTTTGTAAGACTTTTCCCAGATTCCAATCCAGCAGATGCATCTGTACATACCATGAGCCCAACAGAGAAACTATAATAAAGGATGCCTCTATACCTACATCCAAGGAAGGAGGGGAGTAAAGAGTAGAGGAGAAGAAAGAGGAGAGGGAAGAGGAGAGGAAAGAGGAGAGGAGAAGAAAGAGGAGAGGAAAGAGGAGAGGAGAGGGAAGAGGAGAGGAGAGGGAAGAGGAGAGGAGAGGGAAGAGGAGAGGAGAGGGAAGAGGAGAGGAGAGGAGAGGGAAGAGGAGAGGAGAGGAAAGAGGAGAGGAGAGGGAAGAGGAGAGGAGAGGAAAGAGGAGAGGAGAGGAAAGAGGAGAGGAAAGAGGAGAGGGAAGAGGAAAGAGGAAAGGAGTGGAAAGAGGAAAGAAGTGGAAAGAGGAAAGAGGAAAGGAGTGGAAAGAGGAAAGGAGTGGAGAGGGAAGAGGAGAGGAAAGAGGAGAGGAAAGGAGAGGAGAGGAGAGGAGAGGAGAGGAAAGGAAAGAAGAGAGGACAGAGGCGAGGAAAGAGGAGAGGAAAGAGGAAAGGAAAGAGGAGAGGAAAGGAAAGAGGATAGGAGAGGAGAAAAAGAGGAAAGAAAAGGAGAGGAGAGGAAAGAGGAAAGAAGAGAGGAAAGAGGCGAGGAAAGGAAAGAGGAGAGGAGAGAGGAGAGGAGAGGAGAGGAAAGAGGAAAGGAAAGGAAAGAGGAGATGAGAGGAAAGGAAAGAGGAAAGAAGAGAGGAAAGAGGAGAGGAAATAGGAAAGAGAAAAGGAAAGAGGCAAGGAAAGAGGAGAGGAAAGGAAAGAGGAGAGGAAAGGAAAAAAAAGGAAAGAGAAGAGGAAAGAGGAAAGAAGAGAGGAAAGGAAAGGAGGAGAGGAAAGAGGCGAGGAAAGAGGAGAGGAAAGGATAGAGGAGAGGAAAAAGGATAGGAGAGGAAAGAGGAGAGCAGAGGAAAGAGGAAGGGAGAGAAAATGAAAAAGGAGAGGAAAGAGGAGAGCAGAGGAAAGAGGAGAAGAAAGAGGAGAGGAAAGAGGAGAGCAGAGGAAAGAGGAGAGCAGAGGAAAGAGGAGAGCAGAGGAAAGAGGAGAGGAAAGAGGGGAGCAGAGGAAAGAGGAGAGCAGAGGAAAGAGGTGTTTGGTGTGCACAATTCTATATACAGTATGTTGGGATTCCATTAACAATTAATGGCACTTCTGTGCATCTTCTAAATGTCATCACATTCCTCTGCATGTCAGGGAAGTGCAGGATTTCACATGTGTTCATGGCATGCAGTACTGTGAGCATTGAACATATTAAGGCAACTGAAAGAATTCAGGAAAAGCTCAGGCATGTACTAAGGAGTTAGAAAATAAAGGTAATTGATGATGGAGTTCGCCTTCTTTCCTCTCTACATCATCCAGCTGCTGCGGGTTAGCAGTAGTTATAGAGGAGCTGCGCTCTCAGCTGATTGCGTTCCACGAACCGCTCCTAATCTGTGGATTGATGCTACAGATCCCACTAACCATTAATGAAATACTTCACACTGGCTTAATGCGCAGAGTGCGGCACCGCAGAATTCTCGCAAGAGCTAATTGCTTATAAAGCACATCACATGACCACACAAGCATTCCGCTTTTGACCTACAATATGCAAATAGCGTCATGATAGCGCCCGTCCTCGAAAAGGGATCCTTCTCACTCAACACTCGTGTTTTGTTTACCGCGGCTTAAAAAAACATTCACCGTCAGATCTGCCTAAAGAGGAGAGAAAGACGCTTTGGCGTTCAACTTCATCTCATTACCGCGGCGAAGAGCCCAATGAATAGACGGCACTTTTCTCCATGTCAATCTGCCATAATTAAGTGCAAGGTTACAAATTTCCATGCAAAATAAAATGGAATCCAATTAAGATGAAAAGGTTATTTGTATGTTTTATTTTTCGAGGACAAATCGCGTCACTTCAGAACACACTGAAATTAGCAGAATTATTAAAGCGCTGAACATCACGCGGCTTTCATGTTAAACTGATTATCCGGCGGGATGGAAATTAAAAAATAATAATAATAACGTGAATGTAAACAAAAATAATAAGAAATATTTTCATGTCTGCGACTATAAAAACCTTTAATAAATGTATTGCTGACATCGCGGAGAGACGGAATACGAATCCTTCTACAGAACGCGGTCTGCAATAAAGGAGAACTCCGTCCATGGAAAACAATCATATGGAATTAAAGGCTCTGTCCTTGCCTGGGGTGGGGGATGCTGCCAACTCTCCGGACACAGCATTTATTTTCTACTGAGTAGTCTAATCACGCCCCCTCCCTCCGCCCCCACGTACCCCCCCCCCCCCCACACCCTCACATTATATCATACACACACTCCAAGAGGTTAAATCTCTTCTCCATCAGTATATTCAGAAAGGCAAAAAAAAGAAGGAAGGAAGTTTTAAAGGAATACAAAGGAAAAGGGAAGAAAGAGGAAAAGGAAAAGAGGAGAGGAAAGGAAGAAGGCAAACAGAAAGGGTATGGGAAAATAAAGGAAGGGAAAGAAAAAGGAAAAAGAAAAGGAAACGGAAAAGGAAAAGGGAAAAGGAAAGAAAATGAAAAAAGGGAAACAGAAATGGTATAGGAAAAGAAAAGGGAAGGAAAGGAAAGATGAAAGGTAGGGAAAGGGGAAAGGAAAGGGGAAAAGGGGAAGGGAAAGGGGAACAGAAAGGGCATTAAAAAGGAAAGGAAGGGATAGGAAAAGGAAAGGAAAGGAAAAGGGGATCAGAAAAGAAAAGGGAAGGAAGGGAAAAAAAAAAGTGGGAACAGAAAGGGTAGAGGAAAGGAATGGAACGGAAAGGGGAAAAAGTGGAAGGGAAAGGTGAAAGGAAAAGGAAATGAAAAGGGCAAAGGAAAAGAAAGGGCATTAGAAAGGAAAGGAAGGGAAAGGAAAAAGAAAAAGAGAAGGAGAAGGAAAAAGGAAACAAAAGGAAAAGAAAAGTAAAAAGGGAAACAGAAAGGGCATATGAAAAGGGAAGGGAAGGAAAGAAGAAAGGGGAAAGAAAAAAGAGAAACAGAATGGGCATGGAAAAGGCAAGGAAGGGAAAGGAAAAGGAAAGGAAAAAAAGAAAAAGGGAAAGGAAAGGAAAAAGGGAAACAGAAAAGGGGTTTGGAAAAGAAAAAGGAAGGAAAAAAAGAAAGGGGTAAGGAAAATGGGAAACATAAAGGTGAAAGAAAAGGAAAGGAATGGAAAGAAAAGAGGAAAAGGGGGAAGGGAAAGGTGAAAGGAAAGGAAGGCAAAGGAAAAATTCAAGGAAATGAGAAAGGAAAAAAGGGAAACAGAAAGGGTATGGGAAAAGAAAGGAAGGAATGGAAAGGAAAAAGAAAAAGAAAGGAAAAAAGAAACGAAAGGAAAGTAAAGTAAAAAAGGGAAACAGAAAGTGTATAGGAAAAGAAAAGAGAAGGAAAGGAAAGATGAAAGGGGAAAGGAAAAGGGAAACAGAAAGGGGAAAGGAAAAGGGAAACAGAAAGGGGAAAGGAAAGAATAGGAATGGAAAGGAAAGGGGGGAAATGGGAAGGAAAAAGGGAAACAGAAAGGGCATGGAAAAAGAAAGGAAGGTAAAAGGAAAAAGAAAAAGGAAAGCAAAGGAATGTAAAAGGGGGAAAAGAAAGGGGATCTTAAAAGAAAAGGGAAAGAATAAAGGGGTAAGAAAAAGGGAAACAGAAAGGGGAAAGGAATGGAAAGGGGAAAAAGTGGAAGGGAAAGAGAAAAGAGAAAGGAAAAAGCAAAGGAAAGGAAAGGAAAAAGGTAAACATAATGGGATTGGAAAGGAATGGAAGGGAAATTAAATGAAAGGAAAAAGAAAGGGAAAACAAAGAAGAAAGGAAAGTGAAAGTAGCTTAAAGAAGAAAGAAAGAATAAAGTGAAGGAAAGGGAAAAGGGAAAGGGTAAACAGAAAGGGTAAACAGAAAGGGTATGGAAAAGGCAAGCAAGGGAAAGGAAAAGGGGGAAACAGAAAGGGGATCAGAAAATAAAAGGGAAGGAAGGGAAAGAAGAAAGGGAAAAGGAAAAAGGGGAAACAGAAAGGGGAAAGAAGAGGAAAGGAATGGAAAGGAAAGGAAAGAAAAGAAAAGAAAAGAAAAGAAAAGAAAAGAAAAGGAAAGGAAAGGAAAGGAAAGGAAAGGAAAGGAAAGGAAAGGAAAGGAAAGGGGAAAAGGGGGAAGGTGAAAGGAAAGGAAGGCTAAGGAAAAGGAAAAAGAAAAGGAAAGCAAAGGAGAAAGAAAGAAGGCAAACAGAAAGGGTATGGGAAAATAAAGGAAGGGAAAGAAAAAGGAAAAAGAAAAGGAAACGGAAAAGGAAAAGGAAAGAAAATGAAAAAAGGGAAACAGAAATGGTATAGGAAAAGAAAAGGGAAGGAAAGGAAAGATGAAAGGTAGGGAAAGGGGAAAGGAAAGGGGAAAAGGGGAAGGGAAAGGGGAACAGAAAGGGCATTAAAAAGGAAAGGAAGGGATAGGAAAAGGAAAGGAAAGGAAAAGGGGATCAGAAAAGAAAAGGGAAGGAAGGGAAAAAAGAAAGTGGGAACAGAAAGGGTAGAGGAAAGGAATGGAACGGAAAGGAGAAAAAGTGGAAGGGAAAGGTGAAAGGAAAAGGAAATGAAAAGGGCAAAGGAAAAGGGGAAATGTGAAGGGTATTGGAAAGGAAAGGAAAGGAAAGGAAAAAGAAAAGAAAAACAAAGAAGAAAGGAAAGTGAACGTAACTTAGAGGGGTTGTAAAGGTTTGTCTTTTATTTTCTAAATTGGTTCCTTAAAAGCTAGTACATTGTGGGTTCACTACCTTTTCCTTCAATTTCCCTTCATAGGGCCAGATTCAGGTAGATGCGCGCATCTTTTCGCCAGCGTAGCGCAACGCATATACGCTGCGCTGACGCAAACTAGCGAGTGAAGTACAGCATTCACCAAGCACATGGGCGTTACTTTGCGACGGAGTAACGAAGATGCGTTGGCGCAACCCGACGCAAGTGGAAGTGGGTGTGATCATATGTAAATGATGGGCGGAGCCCAGCGCAGAGGCTTATGTTCAGCGCATCATCCACGGAGCATGCGCAGTGAGTGAGGCTTCACTCAGCCCCCTGTGCGCATGCTCACAACTTCCGTCGGCACCACTTCACGGGAAACGTCAGCGCAATGTGTTCCGTTGCGCGTATAAAAGCGCCAGCGGAAGCGCCATTCCGGCACAAAAGTATTTCCGTTTCCCCCCACCCCAGGGAAGTTACTTTTGCTCTGTTATGGCTGCTCCCGCTACTCCCAAAGAGAGGAGGAACCTCAATTTTAATGCCCAGGAGGTCTCTGTGGTCATCCCTGCTATGGAGACTTATAATGATTTTCTGCATGGGAAGAAAAGTCGGAAGACCAGCCGGGAGAGGAAGCAGGCCATCCTGGACACCATTGCTGGCAGGGTGAATGTGTTGGGGTACTCCACCCGGACTGCTGGTGATATCCAGAAAAAGATAAATGACCTGCGGCGCAAGGTCCGTGGCAAGGTGGCCACCATTCGGAGCCATGAGCGGGGCACAGGTGGTGGACCCCCATGTCCGGTCAGCCTGACCACAGAGGAGGAGGTGGTCGCCCGCTGCCTGGAGAGGGAGCAATTGGAGGGGGTACCAGGCTAAGATTCTGTGGAGGAAGGCTCCAGGACAGGGAAGTGTTTTTTATCCCCTATTTGGTGTGTTGCATGTGGGGGGGGGGAGGGTACATGTGCCAAGTGTGTGGGACCACCAACATGTGGCTGCTTTGTGTCATCCACAGATGACGGAGCTGGGCCATCATCTGTTGCCGGCCATTCCACCCCAACCCCCCAACGGGATCCTGAGGACGAGCCCCTGGGTGCTGAAGACACCGAGGTGGAGGAGAGTGCCCACACCACTTCTGTGGAGATGGTTGAGGAGGAGCCTGTTCCTCAGCAGGAGTTTTTTTTGGTGTTATCTGAGTCCTCCCCTTCAGCAGGCCCCTCTGTCATCCCCTCACCCATCCTCGGTAGCCCCTCAAGGGCGACTCCATCCCCACGGGGACAACCTTCTCCTGGCCCCAGGAAGGCGACCAGTAAGACCAGGGGGGTGTCTGATCTGGTCCAGGACCAGGTGGCGATGGACCATGCTCGGCAAACACAACAGATGGGGGAGATTGCAGGGCACTTGGACCGGCTCGCTGACAGTCTGTGCTCCGTATCGCAGCTGCCCAGTGGTGTGCAGGACGTTGTCACCAGCCTGGGGGAGGTGCAGGATGATGTACGGCACCTCACAGCAGCCGTCCACGCCAACACAGCTGCCATCCGGGAAGAGGGGAGGCAGCGGCAGCGTGCCCAGCGGCATAATATCACCCGCCAGATGAGAATGCAGGCCCAGACCAATCATTTTCTGAGCCGGATTGCCGTGGCCTTGGAGGGCATGCAGCCAACAGCTGCCAGGAGTGGCCCACCCGGGGATCAGCCTCCTCCAGATGCCCCCCCACCCCCACCCACTCCCTCCAGGCAGCTGAGGAGCCCGAGAGTGCCCACAAGGAGGAGCCCCCATCATCCCAGATGAGGGTTTTTGTTTCGTTTTTTTTTTTTTTTTTTATCACTCAGGTTATGAGTTTATATTTTATTTTATTACTCAGGTTATGAGTTTATATTTTATTTTATTACTCAGGTTATGAGTTTATATTTTATTTTTAACTGCACACGGTCAGGAGTGCAGGGGACAGTGTGAATGGTGTGTGAATGTGAGGGGGTGGCACTCCTGCCAGTAAGGGGTGTCACCCCACGGCTGTATGAATGACGTGTGAAAGGTGTATGAATGGACAGCGACATCATTGGGGCCTTGACGCTGGCGTTGCTGCTCCCAAGTCCTACATGCTGGACTTGGGCTAATCCAATGCGATGTGCATGTGGTGTGTGTGATCTAGGGACATCAGTGGTGCGCATGCATGCATTGTCTGTGTGATTAATGTTTTGGTTTAGTGTCCAAAGATGCCTACGGCGAGGACCCTCCTGACTGCTCTTCCATCAGCAGACTGGTTCTCCTCTGGCAGGTGGGGACTGTGTGGGTCGGGGGTCAGGTCATCACGTATGTCAATCTGCAGGCCTTTTCTCATAGCAAAGTTGTGCAGAATGCAACATGCACCGATGATCTGACACACAAAGGTAGGGGAATACAATAGGGTCCCCCCGGACTTATCCAGGCAGCGGAAACGGGACTTCAGGAGCCCAAATGTTTGCTCCACCACTGCACGGGTTTTGATATGTGCCGCATTGTATCTTCTCTCTCCTCTGGTTTGGGGGTTCCGGAAAGGAGTCATTAGATGGGGTCCCAGTGCATATGCATAGTCACCTGTAAGGGAAAAGACAGGAGGATGTTAGTCATGCATGTGCCCCTTGTGATGTGCATCATGGGAGGGGATAGTCATGCCTGCCACCCATGTCACTCACCAACCAGCCAGCTGTCCCCATACATGTTCTGCTCGAATTCTGCTGGGATGGGACTCTGACGGTATATGAAGCTGTCATGGCTGGACCCTGGGTGTTTGGCATGGATGTGCCATATGAGGCGCTGGGCATAGGCTATCACCTGTACGTTGATGGAATGCCAATGCTTCCGATTGCGGTATATGTGCTCTGTGGCACTGGGGGGCTGTAGGGCCACATGTGTGCAATCAATGGCCCCGATGGTGCGTGGGAATCTGGCAATGCTGTAGAAATCCTGCATTGCCTTCAGCCGCAGCTCCTCAGTGGTGGGTCTGATGAAGTGGTGGGACATGCGTCTGAGGATTGCAGGGACAACCTGGTGCACACATCTGCTCATGGAGGACTGTGACATCCCAGCCACCACTCCACTTGTATGCTGGAATGATCCACTTGCAAGGAAATGAAGTGTTGCCATGACCTTCACCAGTGGCTGCACTGCTTGTGAGCGGTGTGTCTTGCTGGTGATGTCATCCTGCAGGGTTGTGGTTAGTTCAAGTATTGCATCAGGGCTGAATCTGAAGAGGCGATACACCTCCTCATCCCCCATGCCAAAGAGGCTCATGCGCGTGCGGTATATCCTCCCACGTGCCCGCCTCCTCCGTACCGGGGGACCTATCAGTAATGCTAGGACCGCGACTGCCCCTGGCATGTTGGCACACAGAGGTGTTGTCCTTGCACGTGTGGTTGTTCAGCTTGCTAGTTTCGTCGGTAACGCTGCTGTAGCTGCTCTCCTGCTGACCTGTGGCCGTCTGGAGTAAAGATAAAGCAGCTATTTGTAGAAATAACTTTGTGCCGTACGGACGAGATACGCGCGGCGCATGTAGCCAGCGTATGGTGCTAATCCGTTCGCGAATCGGGAAATCTCCCTCATTTGCATATTTGCAGGGGAAATCAATAGGCGCGACTGATGCGCCAAGCGAAATTATGCGCTGACGAGACTTTGGCGTCGGAAAGTTAAGCCGATCGGAAATGGCCCGTTTTCTGTCGCATCTAGTTTGGTGGGTACGGCCACATAGATACGACGGCGCATATTCACAGTTACGCGGCGCATATCGAAATACTCCAGCGCAAGTCTTGCTGAATCTGGCCCTAAATGTTTTTTTTTCATTGTTTGAATTTCTCACTTCCTGTTTCTCCTCAGTAAGATTTCCACCATCATACGAGCCGTGGAAAGTAATTTAGAACACCTAACTGAGGAGAAACAACAATGCATGAGAGTAAAGCGGGGGTTCACCCCAAAAAATGTTTTTAACATTACATTCAGGCAAGTTGTTAGAATGACAATCGGCTGTTTGTTTTAAATTCTTGCCGTACATACCGTTTTATATATATGTTCACCACGGCTTCCGGGTATAATCTGCGGGACTTGGCGTTCCTAAATTGATTGACAGGCTTCCGACCGGAGCATACAGCGCGTCACGAGTTGCCGAAACAAGCCGGACTGCGAGTCAGCTCTATACGGCGCTTCCGCACCGACGTTCAGCTTCTTTCGGTAACTCGTGACGCGCTGTATGCGCCGGTCGGAAGCCTGTCAATCAATTAGGAATGCCCAGTCCCTCAGATTATACCCAGAAGCCGCGGTGAACATATATATATATAAAACGGAATGTACGGCAAGGATTTTTTTAAAAACAGCCGATTGTCATTCTAACAACTCGCCTGAATGTAATGTTAAAACATTTTTTTTTGGGTGAACCCCCGCTTTAAAGAAACCTATTTAGAAAATAAAAGACAAACCTTTACAACCCTTTTAAGGAGGAAAGGAAAGAAAGAATAAAAGGAAGGAAAGAAAAGGTAAAAAAAAAAGGAAGGGAAAGCAAATGATAGGAAGAAAGTAAAAGGAAAGGAGAAGAAAGGATATAAAGTCCTGAAGGAAGTGACAAATGTAAATGTGGAGATGTCCTCACTTTCCTCGCCTGTATCTTTCCGCATAATAAAATCTCTGTAATTAATGATCACTATTATAGATGAGGCTCTGCAGAGAGGGAAGTTCACGGCCGGGCTATTTTTATGTGTTTAGAGAAGAAAACAAAGTGTGGTTGAGATGGATACACGACAATAATTAGCATAATAAGTATCTCCTAATAATGGGAATCATCTCGGAGGTGCTACTAATTGTAGGAAGATCTGTTTGTGAGAAGTGCGCATTGTAAATAATTGTATAGACGTCTTATAGGGGGATGTCCCGCATTCCTGTGCAATCAGCAGCCATTTTCTCCATGGAAATCAAAGCTCGCCGTGTGTTTGTATCGCCGGACGGAAATAGATGGGATTTATTGTGGCGACACACACACACAAAGAACCTGTCAGCACATTGTCCCTGATATGATCAAACGCATAATTTCCCCTATTCATAAAGCGCCGCGTTCCCTCTGCAACTGACAGGCGGCCGGGGCGCTCCGCCTTCAACATAATGAAAGAGAAACCTATAATAACATTTACATTATATACCTGAATTATTGGAACGGCGGCCGCCCATATACCTCCAATCTTCATTAGAGATGGAATGGAGATCATCGGCCACGAGCGCCAACTTCACCCCATAGAGTGCAAACCTCGCTTATACCGCTTTTATAGGCACAGCCAGCCTGGGGGTGGGGCCCTGAACTGTAAGACACAGGAGATCTGTAGCAGGCCCACCGGTGTCGGCTCCAGTAAAGTGGACCTGTCATCCAATATGTTTTCCCATGCTAACCTATGTGACATTGTAACACTTCCAGGTATTTATTACCTCTCACAGGTCTTGGTTGTGTTCACAAATGTCTGGGGGAAACTGATAGGTAGCGCTGGAACCCTGTGGTTTTCCTATTGCATTTTCTATCCAATCTCATTACATCGAGTCGCAACTCGCAAAGATCTTCATATGGGTGAGCTATCGGGTGTGGGCATGGCGGTTTACAGTCTATTTTGTTATTGATTACATGTTATGTTAAAAACTCTTATAAATGGTTTTAACTGTGTTTTATTCTATGCAGTTTACATCTAAGTGTCTCTAAAAACATCCCCTGAGGAAGCCCTGAGTGGGGCGAAACATGTCGGGACAATCACACCAATGCTATTGTTGAGTGAAACTTTTCCACCTGTTTTGACCTCTAGATGTTTGACTGTATTAAGCACACAATCTTTAGCCAATATTTTTAACAATGTCTTGTCTGTAGTAATAAAATTTCTGTTATTTTACATGTTGGAGTATTGAAATTGCAATTATTTTCTGGCACCCATAAAATCCCCCCCCCCCCCCCCCAAAAAAAAACCTCCCTTGTCTACACTTATTACAGTGGGGTTTGTACAGAGTGTCATGTTTTTGGGCTGGGACTTTCTCAGTTCCTCTGGTTTGTAATGGGAATCAATAAATCCTGACCCATAGCTCACTGCCCGTCACCCCCAGCTCACCACCCATCACCCGCTGCCAGACCCACAGCTCACCACCCGTCACCTGCTGCCTGGCCCAAAGCTCACCGCCCGTCACCCGCTGCCTGACCCACAACTCGCCGCCCGTCACCCGCTGCCTGACCCACAACTTGCCGCCTGTCACCCGCTACCTGGCCCAAAGCTCGCTGCCCGTCACCCACTGCCTGATTCAAAGCACACTGCCCGTCACCCTCTGCCTGACCCACAGCTCGCTGCCCGTCACCCGCTGCCTGACCCACAGCTCGCCACCCATCACCTGCTGCCTGGCCCAAAGCTTGCCGCCCATCACCCGCTGCCTGACCCACAGCTCGCCACCCATCACCCACTGCCTGACCCACAGTTCGACGCCCCTCACCCACTGCCTGAACCGCAGCTCGCCACCTGTCACCTGCTGCCTGGCCCAAAGCTCACCGCCCGTCACCCGCTGCCTGACCCACAGCTCGCCGCTCGTCACCTGCTGCCTGACCCAAAGCTCGCCGCCCGTCACCCGCTGCCTGACCCACAACTTGCCGCCTGTCACCTGCTACCTGGCCCAAAGCTCGCTGCCCGTCACCCACTGCCTGATTCAAAGCTCACTGCCCGTCACCCTCTGCCTGACCCACAGCTCGCTGCCCGTCACCCGCTGCCTGACCCACAGCTCGCCACCCATCCCTGCTGCCTGGCCCAAAGCTTGCCGCCCATCACCCGCTGCCTGACCCACAGCTCGCCACCCATCACCCACTGCCTGACCCACAGTTCGACGCCCCTCACCCACTGCCTGAACCGCAGCTCGCCACCTGTCACCCGCTGCCTGACCCAGAGATCGCCGCCCGTCACCCACTGTCTGACCCACAGATCGCCACCCATCACCCACTGCCTGATCCAAAGCTCACTGCCTGACCCATCACCCGCCTCCTAGATGGGGTAAGTGCCGGACAGACCGGCAGACAGTGAGGTATAGGAGGTGCTGATTAATTGCTGCCGGCTGCCTGGGGGTGGGGGAGTGATTATTTGCCCCCCCCCAAAAAAAACACCAGCCGCTGCCTAGTGTGCGACAGCTCTATAAAAGGGCAGAATTGAATAACAAGACACCCCCATAAACTTTAAAGAGGTTCACTAAAAAGTTTGAGAAAGATTCACAAAACTGCAAACCGAACCCAGGTGGGTGCACTCATCCCTAATATAGGGTGTAGGGTGCAGGGTTTGGTTGCATCCCAAATATTGGAGTGCACATCTAATCTTCGAGAAATAGTGAGCAGTTTATCTTTTTTCTTAGCAGTAACAAAGAATATTGACCACGGCAGATCTGGAAACATTCAGAAACCGACCTTTTCCTGCGCGTCAGGGAGGCCGCTGTTGGGGCGGATTTCTTCGTCTCTATTAATACTTTGTAATATTTAGCATCTTCAGCAGCTCCTCTGTGTGAAACAATCCCCCTGCCTTTCCGTTCCCCTTCACAAAGGGCGTAATAATGGCTGACACGACATAGAATGGAAGAGATATAAAAGGAAGTCATCTGGGATCCGATTGTCTGCAGATGTAGATTGTAACGTGTCTATTATCTGCCGAGAGGTCTGTAGTCATTTCAAAGCGGAACGGGAAGTAGAGATGATAAAGGCAGACAACAATATGTTCACATCTGATGCTTTCACATCTCAGGGACTCTTCAGACGCCAAGTTACGTAAGCGTTGTGTATGGGGGTGAGCGCTGCGCTCAGAGGAAAACACTGTGAATATAATACAATCTTTATTGTTGGAGTGCGCAGAGCCGGTGCTGGATGTACATATACCATGCAACTTTCTTCAATGACCCACTTATAGGACACCATGGTATCCCATCAGGTTCGTGATGGTGCTCCAGGTCAATGGTGCTTTACTGTGATGGGTGGATACAGCCCTGTAGATCAATAGATCAGTGCTTCTCAGTGCCAATACAGTGGCATCACTAGGGGGGCAGTCTCTCCTGCCTAGAGTGCCACAGTGCCCTGCAAAGGTGCTGGGCAGGCTAGTTTCAGGACGGCCCTTGTAAATGATATGGTCGTGCCGGCACACCAATACGTGCGCTGTCATGGGGGGAGGGGGGGGGGACACCATCGTGGTCAGATATCACTTCCTACTCATCCCTCTGGCAAGTGTCACCTGGGTTTGGTCCACACTCCCATAGCGAGGGCACTGTGCCAGTATGCAAAATACTTGAAGCGCCGTTCAAAGTACTACAAAGCCTCCCCCTGCAATCCAAAGCAAAACAGGTGTTGGTGTCCTGTCGAGAAATGCCCCCTGACGAATAATAATCGCTTGCACCGTAGGGAGCCGCCAAAAGCCAAATTGCGGCACCTGCGCACAATAGCTGACATTGTGCCACACGCTCCCAATGCTCATGCAAGTCTGCAAGGGGAGGATTTCTTCATGATGGACGTGTATGAGGGGCTGAATGCCTACAGAAGGGGGCGTGTTTTGTAATGATGGGTAGTGCTATTTACCTAGCTAACACAAGCAATAGCACTGGCCATCAGGCGCCGTCTACAGCTGATCGTCAATTCCGATGTTCGGAGGCTTTCTGCGGCTCCGTACTGCGCAAGCGCTGCGCATGCGCAGTACCGGGTGGACATTTTTTGGCAGGGGGCATTTTTCATCAGAACACCAGCATTCAAACAGGCTCATCCAGTCCAGGCCAGCAGAAGCAAATCTGAAGACAGAAGGAAGAAACAGCCACTATACAAAAAGGTGAAGATAAAGCTTTAGCTCAAGCTCCTCCTAAATGCACTCCTCTGACATGTTTCGCCCCACCCATGGGACTTAATCATAGAGATCTCTCTGGAGGAGTGCAGTCAGGAGGAGCTTAGGCTGAAGCCGTATCTTCACCTTTCTGTATGGTGGCTGGGCTCCGGTGTGTGGCGTTCACAAGTCTACTGATTTGCTTGTTGGGACCAGGGATCCGTAAATTCTTCCAAAACCTTCCACGCCCAAACAGTCAATCACACAATAAAGTTATAGCAATACAAAATAGGTATTGAAATTCCAGAAGGCTCTAGATGGGGCCCAGTGTCAGTGTGTATTGGGGATGATGAAGCTTCTGGAAGGTGCCGAGGCGCTGGGTGAGGATGGGGGGCAGGGTAGTTGTAACGGTCAGGGGTTAACACCTTTTACGATATTCCATTCCACCAACCCAAGACAGCTTATCAGACACTCCACAATCCGGCAAACACGATCCATATGGATTTCCCCCAGAAACGAGACACACAGCTCTGTTCTCTGGTTCCAAATGGATAGATACTTTAATGGTAAACTCAGGCTTTTATACAGTAGAAAGCATGCTGCAGTAATCAAAGGGACAATGACACACTCCACCTACAACATCATACAATGGGTACTAACAAGCCTCCAATACACATCCTTTAGTCAGGCTTTTTGGCACCGGTCTGACATAATTAACATGAACTTATTACTACAGCTGACAAGTCAGACATCAAAACTCCGGCTCTTCTCACCTCAATACAATACACATTCCTTTAGTAAACATAAGTCAGACATCTGACCTTTTAGATTGTGCTAACTCACATTCCTCATCTATCATCAATAGAACTTTCACACAATACAGTGTTAATTAGCATCACACAATGAGGTCTTTAGAGGCAAAACTAAGGTTGATTTACATGACAGTAGCAGACTTAACCACTTCATTACTGGGCACATAAACCCCCTTCGTTCCCAGGCGAAATTTCAGCTTCCGGCACTGCGTCGCTTTAACTGACATTTGTGCGGTCGTGCGACGTGGCTCTCAAACAAAATTGGCGTCCTTTTTTCCCCACAAATAGAGCTTTATTTTGGTGGTATTTGATCACCTCTGCGGTTTTTATTTTTTGCGCTATAAACAAAAAAAGAGCGACAATTTTAAAAAAATATATATATTTTTTTACTTGTTGCTATAATAAATATCCCATTTTTTAAAAAAAAAAATAAATAATTTTCACAGTTAAGGCCGATACGTATTTTTCGACGTATTTTTGAAAAAAAAAATTTAAAATCGCAATAAGCGACTGGTTTGCGCAAAAGTTATAGCGCCTACAAAATGGGGAACAGAGTTATGATTTTTTGTATTATTATTTTTTTTACTAGTAATGGCGGCGATCTGCGATTTTTATTGTGACTGCGATATTGCGACGGACATATCGGACACTTTTGACACAAATTTGGGACCATTCACATTTATACAGCGATCAGTGATATAAAATTGCACTAATTACTGTATAAATGTGACTGGCGGGGAAGGGGTTAACACTAGGGGGTGAGGAAGGGGTTACATGTATTGCCTGAGTGTGTTCTAACTGTGTGGGCGGAGGGGGGTGACTGGGGGAGGTGACCGATGCTGTGTCCCTTATGTAAAGAGACACAGATCGTTCTCCTCTCCGCTGACAGCACGTGGAGCTCTGCTGTCATCTGTTCAGTTTCCCGCCGATCGCATGTACCCGATGGACATCGCGGCCGCCAGGTACATGCATCGGATCCCCAGCGATGCGGCGGGACAGTGTTTACCCGCCACGCGCCACCCAGTGGCGCGCGCGGGTAATGCACACAAATCACGTCCAAAGACGTCAAGTTGGCGCCTCAGGTCCGCGCTGTTGACGTATTCTGTCAATAGCGCGGGTCTGAAGTGGTTAATTACCCCTTGACAGACTATTTTCCACAATGAACGAGTCACTTTATTGACCGGTTGTAATTAGTTCTTCTAGACATTCTTGAATACATTGTGAATTATTATTACTGTCCCATCTCATGTAATCCGAGATATAATTTCTCAGTCATCCTATGCCCCTAGTGGACATAGGATGACCCTAGACACAAGAGTCATTGGTGAAGCTGAAATAGGAGTACCCCACATCCTTCAAGAGCCTCTGGGTCCCACGGGCCATACCGTTACAGTGGTCTTCTTAATGAGGTCACATTTAGAAATAAAGGCAAAATTGGGGATCAAACCCTTTTCCATCCCATCAAAATTTGAAAAGGTTTGAGTGGAGCTTTGTTTTATTTATCATTTTTCTGAAGCTGTCAGCTGCTTAACGGTGTCCCTGCGATCAGGCATCATATTGGGGGGGTTTGGGTGGTAAGATTTCACCATCACATGGGTCATTGGAGAGGAACACATACAACAAAAAAGGGGAACTAACCAGGTCAACCCAAAAAAAGGAGTTGCATAAGGAGAACCAACAACGGTATGGTACGGTACGGAGGAGAGGAACAAGGGTCAGTGTGGGTTCTTCGATCTAAGGTAAGTAATTGACAATGAGCTAGGGTATACAGCCGCTTTAAAGGGGTCGTACTGGTACGTCCATCTGCCTAGCCGTGCCATTGTGTTGCCGTATTTCGTTGTGCGCTGGTCCTTAATCGTTTAACCAATCATATGACGTCCTGGGCTTTGTGTGGTGATATCTGAATGATGGGGCAGCTACAGGCATTATTCAGATATCACCGTCTTCTGCCGCCGATCCTGTGCATGATAAGAATGATCATAGCGGCAGTTCTGCCACTTGAACATTCTTATAGGCAGCGGGAGGAGACGCCTCCCTCCTGCCGCCATCTGGTGCTTCTTCGGGCTCTCCGGTGACATCGGGGGGCTCGGAGAACGAATCGGCCGGCACTGGCTGGGAACATAGAGATGACTGGTAAACAGATGGCATCTCTATGACCGTCGAAGGCCCGGGGGTGACGTTATGACGTCACGCCCGGTACCCGGAAGTAAACAAAGCCGCAATCGCGGCTGTCGGCATGAGATCGGTGAATTTTTTTCACGATCTCATGCTTTCCAGCCTGGAGCAGAGATGTGGGGAGAGGGAAAGGTCTTATTGACCCCGCCTCTCTCCATAAAGAGGACCTGTCACACTCATTCCTACCACAAGGGAAGTTTGCATTTCTTGTAATAGGAATAAAAGGAATTAAAAGTGTCAAAATAAAAAAATGAAGTAAAATAAAAATAAAATCCTTTTTTTTTTTTTTAAACGCCCCTGTCCCCGTTATCTCGCGCGCAGAAGCGAACACGCATGTAAGTCCCGCCCACATATGTAAACGCCATTCAAACCCCACATGTGAGGTATCGTCGTGTGCGTTAGAGCGCATGCAACAATTCTAGCACTAGTCTTCCTCTGTAACGCGAAAATAGTAACCTGTAAAAAAAATTAAATCGTCACCTATGGAGATTTTTAAGTACCGAAGTTTGGCGCCATTCCATGAGTGTGCGCAATTTTAAAGCGTGACATGTTAGGTATCTATTTACTCAGCGTAAATTCATCTTTCACATTATATAAAAAAATTGGGCTAACTTTACTGTTTTGTTATTTTTTACTTCGTGAAGCCGTTTTTTCCCCCCCCAAAAAAGGCATTTTGAAAATGATTGCACAGCAACAGAGGGGGAGGAGCAACAACATGGCGCCGTAGGAGTGAGGGCGGCAAGGAGCTCCGGACCTCCATGTTCTCTTCTGGGTGAATTAGAGAGATGATTCCCTCCCCGATGTGACATCTGTTAAGAACTCCTATCCTGAAATCTGAACCCTTGATCTTTGAAAACTCCTACCCTCTGAGCAGTGAATCCGCATTGCTGGGAGACGGAAAAAATAAATAAATAAGGGAGGTCAGGACCATACTGAGGAGGGGACCCCTGGAAAAAGTAAAAGTAAAACCAAAAAGGCTCAATCCCTCAGAGACAAATAGTCAAAATAAGGATAAAAAAACACCTGAGAGAGAACAACAAGCTAGTCCCTCCCAAGATGCATTACATGCCCCTCCAACAAAACAAGATATGTCGGATATGATGGAAATGATATCCCGCTTAGAACGAACAATAAGGGGGGAAATGGGAGCAACAAGAAGAGAGATTCAGGGTGTTCTACAGAGGGTAGAAGGGGTAGAAGAACAACTAGTAGAACATAAAAGTGAAATAGTTGAATTAAGAGAAAGAGCGGATATGGATTGGATAGAGATTAGAAATGCTCGGTATAAGCTCGAGGATCAGGAAAATCGAAGTAGAAGGAAGAATCTTCGGGTAAGGGGATTCCCTGAAAAAGTGAAAGATACTGAATTAACCAAGACGCTACAAGAAATATTTAATACGGCCTTGAATTGAGAAGTAACTGCACTGATCAACTTTGAAAGGATACATAGAATACAGAGATCATACAACAAGGATCTCCCAAGGGATATAGTAAGTAAGGTTTCATGATTATGAACAAAAAGAGCAAGTATCTCAAAGTACAAGGAACTCGGGCTCTATGGAGTATAAAGGTGTTAAGTTGCTTATATTTTCTGACCTGTCCCCAGAGACATTAGCACGCAAAAGGGCTCTGAAACCATTAACTAATCGCCCGGTTAATAACATCTCTTACAGATGGAGTTTCCCGGCTTGCCTATCTGTAAGAAATCAAGGGGTCTCAGCATATGTCCGGTTCCCAGAAGACATAAAGGAATTTTGTAATAGATTAAATATTCAATATATACAAGTAGACAACTGGGAAAAGAGACCTCCGGTGTGGAGAAGGTGGAAAGAACAAGACTGGCAAAGAGCCTAGGCTATTGGCAAGAGAGGGGGGTTTTATTTATTTTTGTCTGTATGGGTTCTTTTTCTTTTTTTTTACTCTTTCTCTCCCTTTACACCAATTAATGAACCTTGGGACATAAAAAACAGGGAAATGGGGGGAGAGTACTCGGCTCTGTTAAAAGAAATGTAAAAGTTCACTAAGATCACCTGGAGGAGGGTGGGAGGTGTGGAGTAAATATGCCTGCCCTTAATTCCGGAGCCACTCCTAAATTTGGAGACCGGAATATAGGGGGGATATATAGACCCCCAAAGAAAGGCCCACTTGGCAGGACGCCTGGTTAGGCGCAGATCGAGGGAGTCTTAACATTGGTGTACAATGTGGTGGGGGGGGGGGTAAGAAGGGGAGGGGGCTATGTGTGGTATGTGTGGTCTCAAGTTACTCCCTATAAGGCTTGGAAGCACTTTATTATCATTATGTCTTTATTATCTGTACAGGAATATCAAAACGGCTTATTTAATGTTTGCTAAAGAATGGAGTCTACTAACTAGAAAGAATAGGAAGTATTGAAGGTTGGGAAAGGAAACCATTTGGAGCAGCCATAGGCCTGATATATGATTAAGACTGCTAAAAGCTTTAAAAATAAAATAAAAAATATAACAAAAGGATGGTGGTACTTTAAATAGTTACATACTATGTACGGGGTCTGAATAGCCCAAATAAGCGATCCCAGATACTACAGGAAATGAAGAGACAATCAGCTAATATAGTGTTCATACAAGAGACCCACTTAAAAATTACATCTAAGACTAGCTTAAACACTAAAAACTACCCTATATGGTATCATAGCTATTCTCCCAATAAGAAATCAAAGGGAATTGCAATTGGGTTTGATAAAAATACAAGGTTTATATTAGACACTATGGGGATAGACCCAGAGGGAAGATACCTGTTTGTTAGAGGATCTTTATGTAATATGAAGTATACATTTGTAAATGTTTATTGCCCAAATCTCCGCCCGGCAGCATATTTGAAAAGAGTCAAAGTTAGAGGGCTTTAGAGAGGGGAAGGTTGTAATGGCAGGTGATTTTAATTTTGTCTTTGACCCCAAGATGGATACTCAACCTGTATCACTGAGGTGCGAAGATAAACACCTAAGAGAAATTAAATATAAATTACATCAATTGCATTTAGTGGAGGCGTGGAGAACTCTCCACCCAATGGATAGGGACTTTACATACTATTCGACAGTCCATAAGTCATACTCCAGAATAGACTATATCCTGCGGGATCATCGGCTGTTGGAGGGATTAAGAGGAACAGAAATAAAAAGAATAACGCTCTCCTACCATGCCCCAGTGGAAATGTTGCTAGAAATAGGAGGGATACTGGAGGGCCGCAGAGCGTGGAGAATAGATGAATCACTCCTGTATGATACCAGAACAGCCAATATGTGCCTCTTTTTTAACCACTTGCTTACTGGGCACATAAACCCCCTTCGTGCCCAGGCGAAATTTCAGCTTGCGGCACTGCGTCGCTTTAACTGACAATTGCGCGGTCGTTCGACGTGGCACCCAAACAAAATTGGCGTCCTTTTTTTCCCCACAAATAGAGCTTTCTTTTGGTGGTATTTGATCGCCCGTGCGGTTTTTATTTTTTGCGTTATAAACAAAAAAAGAGCGACAATTTAAAAATATATATATATTTTTTACTTGTTGCTATAATAAATATCCCAATTTTTTTAAGAAAAAGAATATTTTTTTTTCTCAGTTAAGGCCGATACGTATTCTTCTACGTATTTTTGTAAAAAAAAAAAAAAAAAGAATCACAATAAGTGACTGCTTTGCGCAAAAGTTATAGCACCTACAAAATAGGGGACAGAATTATGATTTTTTTTTAATATTTTTTTTTTTACTAGTAATGGCGGCGATCTGCGATTTTTATTTTGACTGCGATATTGCGGCGGACACATTGGACACTTTTGACACAATTTTGGCGCCATTCACATTTATACAGCGACCAGTGCTATAAATATGCACCAATTACTGTATAAATGTGACTGGCATTGAAGGGGTTAACACTAGGGGGGTGAGGAAGGGGTTAAATGTATTGCCTGGGTGTGTTCTAACTGTGTGGGGGGAGGGGGTGACTGGGGGAGGTGATCGATGCTGTCTCCCTATGTACAAGGGAAACAGCATCTGTCACCTCTCCCTGACAGGACGTGGAGCTCTGTGTTTACACACAGAGCTCCATGTCCCTGCTCTGTCACCGACGATCGCGTGTACCTGACGGACATCGCGGCCGCCGGGTACACGCATCGAATCCTCGGTGATGCGTCGGGACTGTTTTTCCCCGCCGCGCGCCACCCTGTGGCGCGCGCAGGGAATTACAAGCAAATCACGTCCAAAGACGTGACCCCGGCGCCTCAGGTCCGCACTGCTGACGTATTATGTCAATAGTGCGGACCGGAAGTGGTTAAAGAAAATAACATAGAAAATATTGCTCCATCAATTTTATGGGAAACACATAAGGTTTATATGAGAGGTAGGATGATAGCAGAAAAGTCTAAGTGGAGGAAAATTAGAGAAGCCCAGAGGCATTTATTACTAGAAGAAATCCAGGGTTTGGAACAGAAACATAAAGAAACCCAGGAAGAGGAAACTTTGACATTATTAATTAGTAAAAGAGAAAAACTCCGGGACCTAATGGAATTGGAGGCTAAATGGGTATTTGATAATATGAATAAGAAATTCTATGCTATGGGGAACAAACCAGGAAAATTCCTAGCAAGAACCATAAAACCAAGAACTGCACAGAATTTCATCTCTAAAATGAAAGATAGTAAGGGGGTTATGAACCACTCTACCAAAGATATAACTAACATCTTCCAAGAGTACTATCAAAATCTATATAAAGTCAATAAAGAACAAGGCCCAAAAGACATCCAGAGCAAAAGTAGAAAAATTAGACAGTACCTAGAAAGAGCTAAAATTCCTGAACTAGCAGAAGAAATAATTAATAATCTGGAGAAGGAAATATCAAAAGAGGAAATAATACAAACAATTAAAAGTATTAAAATGGGGAAGAGCCCGGGGCCCAACGGGTATACCTCTCTTTATTATAAAAGATACAGGGAAATCCTTATACCCTTTTTTCAGGGATATATAAACTCCATAGGGAGAGGTATGATAATGCAGGAAGAAGCATTAAGAGCTCATATTACCCTGATAGTAAAGGAAGATATAGCAAAGAAAGATAAAGACCCGTCAATACAGTATGTGCCAGTTATAGACCTCCCTGATCAACGTCAACATAAAGATCAATAAGAAAATCCTAGCAGAGAGATTAAGACCGTTTATGTCGGCGTTGATTGATAATGATCAGGCAGGATTTGTCCCAGGGAGGGAGACAAGGGATAATGTACTAAGGGTGCTATTCCTGATACAAAAAGCTAAAAAGAGTAAGGAACCAGTGTTTTTTCTGTCATTAGATGCCGAAAAGGCGTTTGACAGGCTGGATTGGGAATTCATGATAGCAACATTGAAGCATATAGGACTAGGACCTAATATGCTTAGATGGATAGGAGCACTGTACTTGAAGCCCTCGGCTCAGGTACGGGTGAATGGCACCCTCTCAGAGAACTTCCCACTTTTTAATTGGACATGACAGGGATGCCCCCTGTCGCCCCTTTATTTTTTTGTTCTATCCTAAGAGCCATTACTGTCAACAATACGAAACAATCAGGAGATAGATGGGATGAAGTTGGGGGGGGAGGGAACACAAGATCTCGGCGTTCGCTGATGACATGATGCTTCATGTATCTAACCCCAGACAGACATTACCAACGATTATAACTGAATATGAAAAATACGGAGAGATCTCAAATTTAAAGATAAATAAAGAAAAAACTGAGGTAATGTATATATCGATGGGTCTGGAAGAACGCAAGGATCTTGAGGCCCTCTACCCCTTCACATGGAAACAGAGGAGGATGAAATATTTGGGGATACGCTTGTCAAACATGGAAAGATATCTGTATGAAGACAATTATATCCCCTTATTGAATAAAATAAAATCAGATCTTAAGGGGTACCTAATAGCAGTGGCGGCTGGTGCTCAACATTTTTGGGGGGGGCGCAAACGGAAAAAAAAATATTGCAGCCTCACTGTGCCCATCACATGCAGCCACTGTGCCATGCCACCAAATGCAGCCACTGTGCCACCAAATGCAGCCACTGTGCCATGCCACCAAATGCAGCCACTGTGCCATCAATTGTCACCACTGTGCCATGCCATCAAACACAGAAACTGTGCCATCAATTGTCACCACTGTGCCATGCCATCAAATGCAGCCACTGTGCCATCAATTGTCACCACTGTGCCATGCCACCAAATGCAGCCACTGTGCCATCAATTGTCACCACTGTGCCATGCCATCAAACACAGCAACTGTGCCATCAATTGTCACCACTGTGCCATGCCATCATATGCAGTCACTGTGCCATCAATTGTCACCACTGTGCCATGCCATCAAACGCCACCACTGTGCCATCAATTGTCACCACTGTGCCATGCCATCAAACGCCACCACTGTGCCATCAATTGTCACCAATGTGCCATGCCATCAAACGCAGCTACTGTGCCCATCAATTGTCACCAATGTGCCATGCCATCAAACGCAGCTACTGTGCCCATCAATTGTCACCAATGTGCCATGCCATCATATGCAGTCACTGTGCCATCAATTGTCACCACTGTGCCATGCCATCATATGCAGTCATTGTGCCATCAATTGTCACCACTGTGCCATGCCATCAAATGCAGTCACTGTGCCATCAATTGTCACCACTGTGCCATGCCATCAAATGCAGTCACTGTGCCATCAATTGTCACCACTGTGCCATGCCATCAAACGCCACCACTGTGCCATCAATTGTCACCACTGTGCCATGCCATCATATGCAGTCACTGTGCCATCAATTGTCACCACTGTGCCATGCCATCATATTCAGTCACTGTGCCATCAATTGTCACCAATGTGCCATGCCATCAAACACAGCTACTGTGCCCATCAATTGTCACCAATGTGCCATGCCATCATATGCAGTCACTGTGCCATCAATTGTCACCACTGTGCTATGCCATCATATGCAATCACTGTGCCATCAATTGTCACCACTTGTGTCACCACTGTGCCATGCCATCAAAAACGCCACCACTGTGCCATCAATTGTCACCAATGTGCCATGCCATCAAAAGCAGCTACTGTGTCCATCAATTGTCACCACTGTGCCATGCCATCAAATGCAGTCACTGTGCAATCAATTGTCACCACTGTGCCATGCCATCAAATGCAGTCACTGTGCCATCAATTGTCACCTCTGTGCCATGCCATCAAATGCAGTCACTGTGCCATCAATTGTCACCACTGTGCCATGCCACCAAACGCCACCACTGTGCCATCAATTGTCACCACTGTGCCATGCCATCAAACGCCACCACTGTGCCATGAATTGTCACCACTGTGCCATGCTATCATATGCAGTCACTGTGCCATCAATTGTCACCACTGTGCCATGCCATCATATTCAGTCACTGTGCCATCAATTGTCACCACTGTGCCCCATGCCACTGTGCTCATTGTCGCCTCTGTGCCCCATGATGCCACTGTGCCCCATGCCACTGTGCCCCATGCTGCCACTGTGCCCCATGCTGCCACTGTGCCCCATGCTGCCCCTTTCCCTGTAAAAAAAATCACTTACCTGATGCTTCCATGTCCTCCCTCGATGTCTTCTGCCGCCGTGGAAAAGCTTCAGCCAATCAGGTTCCTGAAAACCAGAATCCGGGAACCTGATTGGCTGAAACGGCTGTCAGTCTAATGCAAGGACCGCAGGTTGCGTGCGCTCCGAGCATAGACTTCCGAGAGCCGGAGGGCGGCACTGGAAAAGCCTATCAGAGCCGCTGGCTTTGATAGGCAGTTCCCCTCAGCCAACCAGCTGCCGCTATTCGGGTAACCGGCGTCCCATGTCCGGTTATACGAATAGACCAGGCAGCTGGCAACAGTAACACACGTCCAATGCATAGCATTGAACGTGTGTTACTTGCGAGAGGGGGTGGCGCTGCAGCGCCCTCTATAGACGGCCGCCAGAACTTCGGCTAAAATGTCAAAATGACATTTTAGCCGAATAAAAGTTCTTAAAGGGCCCGTTTTTTTTTTCTTGTGACTGCGGGAGGGGGGGGCGGCGCCCGTGCGCCCATATGGGCGGGCCGCCACTGCCTAATAGATAAAGTATCCTGGTGGGGTAGAATAAACATAATTAAGATGATGATATTACCTAAAATCCTGTATATCTTCCAAACACTCCTGATAAAGATTTCAGACATATACTTTTGAATTCTGGGGAAGATAGTGAGGAGGTTTATATGGAAGGAAAGAAAACCACGAATATCAGTTGAGACTCTAACTAGACCTAGATGTGAGGGGGGGTTATCTTTTCCAGACTTAAAGACATATTATAAGGCAGCGGTATTAAAGAGGATAACTGACTGGTTACAGGAAGATGGCCAAAGGAAAAAATGGGTAGAAGTTGAGGAAAGTTTAAGTAAAAAGGATCTGGGAAAGAGAATATGGTTACCAAAACAATATAGAAATCTACCTCAGGAGGCTCCATCAATGACAAAAGAAACCTTTAGAATCTGGGATGCAATGTGTAAAAAGAAAAAATGGTCTTATAATAGTCCGCTGTTGCCCCTTACGGGTGCAGATTGCTTTCCGCCAGGAAAAGGAGGTGGGATGTACCTGAGATGGACAACCTCGGACACATTAAGACTAAAGGATCTGATGAAAGGCAATTTACTTTGTTCTCTGGAGGAATTACGAGGAAAATATGGACCAACCCCAGGAGAAGAATGGGAGGTACAGGCAGGGTTAACATTTTGTAGGTACACTACAGAAACCCCTACGAGATATGAAGGAACTAAACCCTTGGGAAAAATGTATAGTGCATGGAGGAAGGGGAGGGCAGGGGATATCAAATATCTATAAAATATTGAAAGCATTAGAAGGTTCGGAACAAAATTGAATCAAAATATTTCAGAAGATAAGAAAAGACAGGTATTAGATCTTGTCCATTCTACATCAACAGACTCAAAAATAAATGAGATGAACTATAAACTTCTTACTAAATGGTACTATGTTCCAACGAAACTCCACAGAATTAATAGTGAAACATCATCTTTCTGTTGGAGAGGGTGTGGGATGGAGGGTACACATGCCCATATCTGGTGGCAATGCCCCCTGATACAGGTATATTGGGTCGAGATTCTAAAAATGATTAAAAAGATAAGTGGTCAGGAGGTGGAACAAGACCCTTGGCATTGCCTGTTCCATGGTATGGGGATGGCTAGGAAAAAGTATAAAAGATCACTGATCCCTTTTCTATTGAATGGAGCTAAAGCATTAATTCCTAAGAAGTGGAGGGAAAAGAAAGCCCCATCAATAGGAAAATGGATAAAAGAAATAGACAGGATTAGTAAGATGGAGGAATTAATCTCAACTCATAATGAATAGTGATGAGCGGAATACGCCATATTCGATTTTGCGATATTTCGCGAATATATAGAAGAATATTTGCGAATATTCGTTAATATCGAATATTCGTGATATTTTATCAAAAAAAAAAAAATAGTGCGAATGCGAAATTGATTGCGAAATTCTCGTCAACACGCGAAAACGGAGATCATTTCCTGGATTACTAAACTAATAGGCACTAAACACTAACTCTACTTACACAAACTTATATGACTAAACTAAAGCTAATTATTATTTTATTTTTTATACCCAAAACACAGAAGGGCAGAGAACGCATTCGCGAATATTCGTAATACGAATATTCGCATTGCGAATATTCAGCAAAATAAAAGGATCGCCTCAGCTACTCGGCCCAGGGTCTCTAATCATACCAGCAATGCTTTTAGACGTCGATGGAGATCACTAGGATGTGATCTGTTTTAAAAATAAATTTGAAAAAATACGAATATTCGCAATAGCGAATATTCACCGCGATATTCGATTTATTCGCGAATACTCGAATATGCAATATTCGTAATGAATATTCGCAATGCGAATATTCGTGAGCAACACTAATAATGAATGTAGGTCAGAATACGATGAGCTATGGAATAAATGGGGAGAATTTAAGGAGCAGGATGTTTAGATACGGGAGAACATAGGGAAATGGAGCCCTTCTGGCTCCGGACATAGAGATAGAGGGAGATGGAATTCGGGGATCTCTCCTTTATTTATTTATTTATTTATTTATTTATTTTTTACAGGGTACGGGGGGAAAATCACACATTTTTGCACTACGACACTTAGATGGTGTTTTTGAATTTTTCTTTCCTATATAGGGTACGGGGGGAAAGCCCCCCCCCCCCCCCAGTAAATACACATAAAAAAAATTCTAGGGTTGTCCCGATACCGATACCAGTATCGGTATCGGGACCGATACCGAGTATTTGCGGGAGTACTTGTACTCCCACAAATTCCCCCCGATGCCCCCGATGTACTCCCCCCCCCCGCCACCGCAACGAAAGCCGCCGCCGCATGGTTAAACAGCGTGCGGGGAACATCACAGCTTTCATTTGAATAGCTGTTTTTCCCGCCGCGCATAGACACACCCCCTTGCTCGGGATTGGATGGGTGATCGTGATCTGTCCAATCCCGATACTGTACTCGGTCCTAAAAAAGTGGTATCGGGACAACCCTAATTTTTTCTTTTTCCTTTTTATATATATCGTACCAAGCTGAAGTGGTCTGATGTGCGTACACACCATCAGGCCAAAAATCCAAACAGGCCAGAACGCGGTGACATAGAACACAACGACTCGCTGAAAAACCAAAGTTCAATGCTTCCAAGCATGCGTCGACTTGATTCTAAGCATGCGCAGGTTTTTGGTCCGATGCTTTTGTGTACTAACCATCGTTTTGGTCCGACAGATTTTAAAGCAAGTTTTAAAACTTTGGTCCAACGGACAACGGTCCGATAGGCCGTACACACCATCGAATTGGTCCGATGAAACTGGTCTTAAGACCAAAAATCCAAACAGGCCAGAACGCGGTGACATAGAACACAACGACTCGCTGAAAAACCAAAGTTCAATGCTTCCAAGCATGCGTCGACTTGATTCTAAGCATGCGCAGGTTTTTGGTCCGATGCTTTTGTGTACTAACCATCGTTTTGGTCCGACAGATTTTAAAGCAAGTTTTAAAACTTTGGTCCAACGGACAACGGTCCGATAGGCCGTACACACCATCGAATTGGTCCGATGAAACTGGTCTTAAGACCAGTTTCATCGGACCGGTCTGGTCGTGTGTATGCGGCCTTAGATGGTGTTTTTTTTTTTTTTTAGAACTCATTAAACATATAGGGGACAATATGATCCCCTTCTTACCTTGTACTCTCATATATCTTTTTTTTTTCTCTCTCCCTTTCTCTTCCCTTAGGATTATCCCGTGAATCCAGCTCCATCCCTCCATTGAACCCTATCTGCCTCTGCCCATTCTCCTTTGGATACTATATTCTCCCAGGTCGGTTAGGCTGAGGAAGGAAGGTATAGGATATGGAAGGAAATATCTGGGATAAGGGGAAATGAAAATATAACCTGTTGTTGATATAGACATTAGTTTGACCGTTTAAATAGGAGTATATATTGAGACAATGTATGTTTGTATAATGTGTATTTATGTATTTATTTGTTTGTAAAGTTGAAAACTTTTTTTAATAAACAAATTTATAAATTAAAAATGATTGCGCAAATACTGCGTGTCATGGACCGTGAAATCATACTTCATGTATTACATAAGATGAGACATTATGTGTATGACATATTGCAGGATGCCTTTGGACATTATGAGGTGTCTGTCTAGATGGGGATTGAACTGAATCAGACTATTGAGGACTATTGAAAGGCTAAGTGGCTTGTGAAAGACATTCATTGTCCAGTGTGTAGAGGTGTTAAGTCAGTCGGCTCTTTGACCTTTCTATTGTGTGATAACACTGTTTTGAGCCTTTTGATTATCAGGAGTATTGGATTAGCATGTCATTATCTAAAAAAGTGTGATCTCTCAGATGTAGTAATGACCTCCTCTCTATGCGGGGACAAGCCGGCTAGATAACATATTCTGTTAACTTCAGTGATATAATTGTCTACAGGAATGTCATTCTCTCTGAGGTTGTGAAGTCATGCTGAATGCATCAGTGCCGAGATGTCTCTGTATGGAAACCCCAGTGTGTGAAAAAGGGGGTGGAGATTTCATTGTTCTTTGATTGATGAAAGCTGTAACCTGTATATAACCAGCAGAGTGTTTCAATAAAGTGGAGTTCTGGTTGAGCACACATACAACTCGTTTGGTGTGTGTTCTTCATGGATCCAATCGGCACATAGCTGTAGGTTGGATCCTGGAATCTTGGATGACTGGACCATCAGATGTTGCAAGCTGCAATCTGATCCGATAGAAGCAGAGGAGTGTCGGGAGAGCAGGACCTGGGCGAGAAAGGGTCTCGTCACACTGCGCGAGAATTTTTTTTGCAACGACCACTATTTTATTCCCTAGGGTGTCTGCTAAAAAAATATATATAATGTTTGGGGGTTCTGATTAATTTTCTAGCAAAAAAAATTAGATTTTTACATGTAGGAGAGAAGTGCCAGAATAGGCCCCCTGGTATGGAAGTGGTTAAATCCAAAGCGATCTTCTGATTAGTGATAAGAATGAGCGCCGCTGTATTTTTTTATGCGGCACTAATAACATCCAGTACGAGGCTAATGAACATTTCTTAAAGATGACCTGCCACTAATCTTACCTTCTGCAACCACGCCATTTTCCCAAAATACTGAAAAATTTGTCTATCTGGTGGACAGAGTCGCTCCGCAGGGCACACAGCCCCTCCCACTCCCCGAACGCTCCCTTTCTCGTACCTGCCGCCGCCACAGCAGCATGGTGCCCGGTAACGCGGCGGATGAGGCACAAATAATGTGACATTATAAACATCTAGAGAGGATGAGACCTCTTTGATCTCCCAAATATTCTAAATATTTACCATCTCTTATCAATGCGGCTTCTAAACAATCTGAGAAATCCCCGCGGGGAACGAACAGGCAGCCGCCGAAGAACAGAAAAAAAAAAAAAAATACTCGACATTATAACGATTTCTCCTTCGTCTATAAAACTTCAAAGATAATGTAAAACCCGAGTCCTAAATGGCCCCGCTTTGTAGTGGAAGTATCGCCAGATTCGTAAATAATTAAATTATGCCGGTCCTGAAAACGGAGTGTAATATAATTAATCATTAGGCTCTGTTGCCGGGCAGGGTTGATGTTATGTGTGGGGTTGGCGGTGCGCCGCGATGCGCGTGTGTTCGTGTTTTTTTTTTTTTAGATGCTTCATTTAAATGTATTAAAATCAAATTCTCAGCTTGGGAAGTGGTGGAAAGAAAACACTTCTCCTGGGGGGGGGGGGGTTTAGACAGGCCCTTGTTGGAAGAAGTCAGGTCGTCAAGTTGAGATTTGCTTTAGAAAAAAAAAAACATATTTCTGGTGTCTTCCAACGTCGCGGAATAAAATGCCCCCCCCCCCCGCGCGCACCCCTCGCCACACGCACGCGCGGCCTACATCTTCACAGAGCAACATAAGAAAACCTGCCTTCCGTTCTACATGATTAATAAATTAAGTCCACAATGGCCTGGAGATAATCAGACAAAGACGCAACCCAACTATTGACGCCCGAGGGAATTATGCTAAGAAAACGCCAAAAGAATCCATCAGAAAATGTAAATTGTTTATTATAAATAAATGAAGTGAAAAATAAACATGTATCCATTGAAGAATATTCACAGTAACAAATCAGATCTACACAGGCTATGAACCGACTGGGCTGTATCATTGATATTCCTGGCAAACGTCCTTAACGCGTTTCGTCAAACTCAATTCAATTCAATTCATTTTCGTCAAACTCAATTCACCTAGTGAACTGGGTTCCTCTTTTATTGTATATTTTGGCCTCGATTATGTGGTTGCTACTAGGGCGATACTTATTTTTATTTCATCCCCTGTTACCTATTAGACATGTTTCGTTACTGAATTGAAATTTGAAAAATACATCCGAATTTCCGAATTAGAATAGTACCAAATTTAAAATGAATCTGAAATAACGGAAAAAGTAATTGGATGAAATTCGAATTTTCAAACGGTTTTCAAATTTAAATAGTTTTCCAGTTTCCAAAGGGAATAGGAGGGAGGAGGGGCTGTCATGTAGGCTGTACAGGGCCCTGTGATTTCTGTTGGCAGCCCTGAACAGACCTGACTTTTAGCGCCCCAGATGTGAAACACCTTCCGGTTTTGTTTTACAAGATAAAAAAATGTTATGGCGTGGCAGCATGACGACGTGTAACTCCGTCAGTTTTGGTGCGTCTTTTGAATCGGCTGCCATACTATAGCACCACAAAGGTCCACACCGGGCCTAACCAATCCCTTCCAGAGAAGAAGAATGAATACTTTTTTTACGCCAAGAGAAGAAGAATGAATCTGAACGAAGTCCCCCCCAGGTACTTCCCCGTCTGTACCATTGCCCCCCCGCCCCCCTCACCGGACCCAACGCCGGGGTCGATAACTGTCCGCTGTTAGTAAAATCGCAGCGGCCGCCGAGCTCTTCGCAGATCACAGTCAGAACTCGTCTTCTTCCCTCCTCTGCACTCGCGGTCGGCGCCAATCGGCTTTTGCCGGGTTTTGAATGATCGTCGCTCTGTTGGGATCTGAAAAAGTCGGCTGTTTAATTATTTCTCCGGGAAACTGAGAAACGTAAACAAAGTTCCTTGTAATAAATTTTTAAATGGAGCGTCCATGTTTTATTCAAACTTCTCCTCCATTTTCCGCTCTCAATCTGTGAACTTTGTATTAATAACCAACATTACTGGCACCTTTTTTTTTTATTCCGCCGCACAAAAAGAAACATCAATAGTTATTTTTTTTTTCTCTTTTCCATATTCTGGGCTCACGGAAAAAAAAAACACGCACTGTATGAAAATGAGCTCAGTCACACCGATGACAGGAGAAGAAAGGGAAAGTGATTAGCGCCGCCGCGTACGCCGATCCTCCGAGACACTGTCACTTATTCAAATGATATCTTCTCAGAACTGAACAGCGGTAAACAACAGAGCCGGCGTTGTAAACGCAAATATATTGTGATCGTTCCCATTGTAGATAAAACGTAAAGAAAGGCGATTGTGCTGTGACAAGTATTCATTAAAACACGCATTATCGCAACACGTTTTCCTAACAGCGCCGCTCCCCATTATCTATTTATAGTGCGCCTTTCCATTGCAAATACAATGAAAACACCGCCCCCCTCGCTCCGCAAATTCATTCAGAAATTATTAAACACGGTTTTATCTAGAAAATTCGATCCAATCAATTCATCCGACCCGAGATCTGGCCGGGACCGGCAGATTCACAGACCAACGATATTCCCCAATGTAGCCGGCAAAAGACACACCCAGACACACTCAGACACACTCAGACACACCCAGATACACCACGACACACCACGGCACACCCAGACACATCCAGACACGCCCAGACACAAACAGACACACCCAGACACACACAGACACACCCAGATACACTCAGATACACCCAGACACGCCCATACACACCCAGATACATCCAGACACACCAAGATACATACAAACACACCCAGACACACCCAGACACACCCACCTACACCTAGATACATCCAGACACACCCAGAGACACCCAGATACACCCAGACACATCCAGACACACACAGACACAAACAGACACAAACAGACACACCCAGACACACCCAGACACACCCAGACATGCCCAGATACACCCAGACACACCCATACATGGCCATACACACCCATACACACCTGACACACCCAGATACATCCAGACACACCCAGATACACCCAGATACACCCAGATACACCCAGACACATCCAGACACACCCAGACACATCTATACTTCCAGACACACCCAGATACATCCAGGATACACCCAGACACACATAGACACACCCAGATACACAAGAATTTCAGGTGAAATTAATTTCTTCAAAACCATCTCCATTTATCATATGTCTGAGCCTGCCAAAAGATGCTGCAGGACTCAAGACAGACCAGAGCAACTGGTAAAGTCCTCAAACTATCCCTGCCAGGATTCCCATCAAAAGATACGCCGTCATAAGTACAAATATGCGCAGTTGCATCTTTGCACCGATTCACAAAGCAAGATACGCCGAAAAACATGGCTTCAGTCGTCCGACGTAACTTGCCCACGCCGGCGTATCGTGGGCGCATAGTTACGCTGGATGCATTCGGCGTTCCCATTATAAATATGCAAAATTAGTAAGATACGCCGATTCACGAACGTAGATGCGCCCGGCCGGTTCATATACGTGCTTTGCGTAAGGCTTACGCCCGGTGTAAAGTTACCCCTGATATATGAGGTGCAGCTAATGCAAAGGTATGGGCCAGGGAACGACGCCATCAAATTTTACGTTGTTTACGTCGTTTACGTAGTAAGTGAATAGGGCTGGGCGTAGGTTACGTTCACACGTCGTAGGCATTGCGCCGACGTCTCTTTAGGGAGTATATGCAACGTGATTCTGAGCATGCGCGCCCATGCCCAGTTCGACCAGCCATTCATTAGCATGGGGTCACGCTTAATTTAAATAGATGCCGCCCACCTCCTTCCTACTTTGAATTACGCCGGCTTACGCCGGCCGATTTACGCTACGCCACCGCAAATTACGGAGCAAGTGCTTTGTGAAAACAGCACTTGCCTCTCTAAGTTGCAGCGGCGTAGCGTAAAGAAGATACGCTACGTCCGCACAAAGATACGCCCGGGTAAGTGAATCTGGGCCATAGAATCCCTGCCAGGACCTCCAATGGTGATCAAGGAGTCCCTGCCAGGACTTCCAAAAAGCATGTAGAATCCCTACCAGGAATTTTATTAGTGCTCAAGGAATCCCTTCCAGGACCTCCAATGGTACTCAAGGAATCCCTGCCAGGACCTCAAATGGTACTCAAGGAATTCCTGCCAGGACCTCAAATGGTACTCAAGGAATTCCTGCCAGGACCTCCAATTGTACTTTGTCTCTTCTTAATCTTCTTGGTTCTTCTTGGTTCTTCTTGGTTCTTCTTGCTCTTCCTGGTTCTCCTTGCTCTTCCTGGTTCTTCTTTGTTCTTCTTAAGGCCCCGTACACATGAGCAAATATATCTGTTCAAATCGGTCGGACAGACCGATTTGAACAGATCTGTCTGCTGGGATGTATTGGTTTGATTGTGTACACACGATCAAACCAAAATCCCCGCCGGCAGACAGCGCGCCGACGTGGCGGTGACGTGGCGGTGACATTGACGCCGCCATGTCACCGCACCAGGAAGTAAAACACTTCCGCGCATGCGTTGAATCCATTTGACGCATGTGCGAGCAGATATGTCTGCTGGTTAGCGTACTAACCAGCAGACATATCGGTCCGACGGGTTCCCAGCCGACAGATTTTAGAGCATGCTTTGAAATCTGTCGGCTGGCCAAATCCGTCTGTTTGCCCGTACACACGATCGAATCTGTCTGCTGAAACGGTCTGCTTGTTATTCTAGGTTCTTTTTGGTTCTTCTTGGTCTTCTCGGTTCTTCTTGTTCTTGGTTCTTCTTGGTTCTTCTTAGTCTTCTTGGTTCCCCTTGCTCTTCCTTGTTCTTCTTGGTCTTCTTGGTTCTTTTTGTTTCCCTTTTGTTATAATAGGTTCTTCTTGGTTCCTTGTTCTTCTTGGTTCTTCTTGGTCTTCTTGGTTCTTCTTGGTTCTTCTTGCTCTTCTTGCTCTTCTTGGTTCTTCTTGCTCTTCTTGCTCTTCTTGGTCTTCTTGGTTCTTCTTGGTTCTTCTTGCTCTTCTTGCTCTTCTTGGTTCTTCTTGGTTCTTCTTGGTTCTTAATATACTTTCAATTTGCCCTCATGCAGCTATCAGCTATTGCTTTGACTCATACCCCCTCCTGCCCTGGATGCTGATGTTACGTCATCTTCACGTCAGCTGAAAATTTAGAGTGCGCTTAATGAATATTCTTGTAGGCAAGTTTGGGGGTCATGATTTGGGTCGGACACCTTTTACAGTCAGTCGTTACTTCTTATTCAGCGAGATAACATGTTCACCACCGGAGCCCAGGGTCTTCTGTTTTTATTTGCAGCACCAATTATTCCCATTTAAGCTAGACTGTCGATCGGCTGTTAGCCAAACTTGACATTCTCCGCAAATCGTTTACTTCTCTGACAACAAGACTGAAGTAAATTTTCCCTGTTTTCTGACGCGTAATCCGGTGTCCTAAAACGCGCCGCGATCTAGATATTGCTAGGCGGTGTGGAATTGTGCCAACGACGGGGCTTCGCGATCTTCAAACAAATAAGTCAATTTTCAAACAGCACAATGAAGGCGCTTGCCGCATCGCCCTGTAGAAGTCTCAGTGGGATATACTCAGATTTGTCCCTAATTAGGGTTTCTCATATAAATGTCACGGGGAGACGAGGCTTCCTTGAAGCATTACAGTAAATTAACAATTTGTTTAACTGTGGTATTTCTCAGACGTGGCCTGTTTTGATGTGCGAGGCTTAAGTGAATCAACCCATAACACGACTAAATGAATCGCCTGGATGCAACTTTTAAATTGAATCATATTGGCATAAGTCAACACGCTCGTCTCTCTGATGTACCCGCAATGCTCCCTACTTAAGAAGCAGCAGAAACACATTTACATAGTTCACAAAAAGCAAAAAAAAGAAAACATATATATTTACAGTGGTCCTCCTCACACAATGACAGCTTTCTGGGCTGACCATGGGGAGATTGGAGGAGCACTTAGAATTTCGGGCAAAGCCTGCGGTGTCACCGCCTGACATCAATCTGTGAACAGCTAACGTCCCAGCAGATGCTGCAGCTGTGCGAATGTTGGAAAGTTTGCTCAGTTAAGGCAGATCTTCACGGCATCTGAGCATTACAAACTGAAAAACAAAAATTCATTTTTAATATAAAAAAAGACACTCCCTGATCCATCCATGTCTCCACACTTTGTTGAGAAATCACTTTGAACCCCCCCCCCCCCCCCCTAGCATTTCTGACCGTGACCATCTTGAGTAACGGCAAATGACTCATGTAGAATTTACTTCCTGGAATCCATCTGCCCTCAGCTCAGGCATGCACACAGAAAAAACCCTCCTCCCCTCCTGAAGACTCCTGGGATGTATGACATAATTTTGGCCTAGGCAAGAAACCAGGAAGTAACCGAAGAAATAAAAAAATAAAAAATGATCTACTTTCCCATCTATTTTTATTTATTTTTTCAAATAACAGTTTTTATTTTGAAAGGTTCAGTAAAAACAAAATATCAGTACAAATATGTAAAAGGGTACAAAAATATAACAAGATATACTCGTGCCAGTCCAAAGTTCACCCAGCTCAAGAGAGGGGAGGGACAAACACCCTCACTCTCCATCGCCGGTCCTTCCACCCATAGTGGAGTCATCTCACAAGAGATTAAGTGGCACATGACTGTACAACAGTGGCATCACAGTAAATTGTACACTCAAAAAAAACATCCAAAAGTAATGAAGAAACATAGAGAAAGAAGAGAAGGAGAGGGAAGAGAGAAGAAGAAGGCAGACTAGAAAGGGTAGAACAGCACGGTACCTCTGTAGTCCAGCCTCCGGCTCATTGCAGGTCCTCCAGAGAATGCCACCTCTCCCAGACAACGTCGTGATCATCTAATTTGTCCCGGATCCTGGCCGTCAGTTTCTCCATGAGCTCTACGTCCTTGACCCTGGCATAGAGGGCCTCCTGGGATGGGGGTAATGGCTTCTTTCAGTGGAGGGCTATGAAGCACCTCGCTGCTGTAAGAATATGTCTTAGTAGTTTCTTATAGGGTTTGGCAAGTTGCGGTTGAGATAAACCCAGGAGGGAAAGTTTTGGGGAGCCCCCATCTATTTTCTAATGCTAGCATTGGTAAAACAAATAGTCAATGTTTCTTGAGAGTGAAGTTCCACTTTAAGCTGCCAAACCATCAGTTAGTAGTTCATTGCGTCAGTTCCAATTTATTTATATTCTTTTCTTTCAATCAGATTAAACCCTGCAGATTGTGCCACCAATGACGAGTAGTCCAATCCTACGACTGTCTCAATAACATCGTCACTTTCTTCTATTCTAAATAGTTTCCATCAACGTTTCTTTCAAAGTATCTGTTTCTATAATAGAAGGTTGCAATGTATCTATTTATAATATACAAAGTTACAATATCTTATACAGTTTGTCATCAGTACCCCGTGCAAATATCATTTATTTATTCCATTCAAATACAAGAATCTCTGATCTATTTCATATCGGGGGGCAAATCCATCACCACACATGACTTTGTATTGGTATATTTATTATTATCTAGGTTTATTTTTAATTTGGTTTATGAATGTATTTTTTACCAATAGTTAAATGGTGAACATATTAAGCCTGCTTGGGTAACCACTTAAGCTCCTGAAGATTTGACCATTTTATGCTTTTCAACACTGCGCTACTTTTTTTTTTTTTCCAATTGTTTTTTATTAAAAGTTTTAGGCAAACAAAAAACATGTACAAACAAAAAGATAAACAAGACACACATAGCTCAACATCATACAGTGTTCGAGGTGAAGTTGCTCATAAAACACAATAGTAACTGCAGTGCATGCAAACTGAGAAGCTTAACATACAGAGTAAGTGATTGATATTTCAAGGGGGAATAAGGGGGGAAAGCGAGGTATCCACTCAACAACCGTGCCTTAACCAGCAGTTTTTGCCTCCTCCAGCCAAACCGCCAGACCTTCTCGTATTTTCGCGGGCACCCTCGGTTAGCATATGTGTCTCTGTACAGCGGAAGGCTGGTGTTCACCAGTCGCCTCCACTGCATCAAAGAGGGGGGCGTAGATTTTTTCCAGTGCATGGCAATGTTTTTGCGAGCGTAAAAAAGCAATAAGCTAACTAGAGTGCGTTTCGCTGAAGTGGGGACAACATTCTCTATTATCCCTAAAAGACAAATCTCCATTCTCAATGGCAATTGCGTCCCCACAATTTTGTTAGTCGTTTCCATCACCGCCTTCCAGTAGTGCACCACCTCCGGGCACCGCCAAAAAATGTGGGCGAAATCTCCGGGGGAGGTGCCGCATCTCCAACACTCCTGGGAGTGCGAGGGGTTCATCCTGTGTAGCCTGTGCGGGGTGAAATATGCCCTATGTACAATTTTAAATTGAACCAGCCTATCTCGGATTGATACCAGAGTAGTGAAGGGGAGGTCCCATATCTCGTCCCAATCGTCCGTGTCTAGGGTAGGAATGTCACTTTGCCACCTGGATCGTAACCCGGCAAGGGGAGGAAGGGACACCAGGAGTAGATAGGAGTAAAGACGCGAGGTGGGTTTAACATCACAGTCAAATCTAAGCGTCCTCTCTAGCTCCGATTGAGCCACGACGCAGGATGAGAGCGGAAACTGGGCTGAAAAAGCATGCGACAGCTGAAGATATCTGAAAAGGTAGAAGGAGGGTATTAAACTCAGACGAGAGCTCAGCGAAGGGCTTCAGCACATTCTGTGAAGTGATATGGGAGATTAATTTGACGCCACGTCTCGACCATGCAGAAGGGTCCAATAACCGATAGAAATGAGCTAGGCTTGGGTTTATCCAGATCGGGGCGTTGGGTGAGATTTCAGTGGACTTGCATTTTTCAATGGCGAGGCCGGTTCGCCACGCCCGCAGGGTGGTAAGCATGGAGGGGGTCAGAGGGTAAGGCGCAAGGGGGCCCCGAAACAGTAAAAGCTGGAGGGCCTCCAGCGAGCCAACCACCGAGGCCTCAAGGGCGGTGGAGGCATTCGTACCATCTGGCCTCAACCACCAAGCCGCCGTCACCAATTGGGTGGCGAGGTAATACCTGTAGCAGTCCGGAAACGCCATCCCACCCTGCGTCCGCGGCCTCATTAACGTAGTGAGTTTGTATCTAGGCGGGGAGGGGCCCCAAATAAAGGAGGAAAAAATTTGGTTTAATTTATTGAAAAAGGACTTGGGCACCCACTGCTGGGAGTGGCGAAAGAGATAGACAAGCTTGGGGATGATTTTCATTTTGAGAAGATTCACCCTCCCCCAGACCGACAGAGGGAGGTTACTCCATGCCTTTAACTTAGATTGAGCCTCCACCAGGACCGGAGAGAGGTTAAGTGAGATAAAGTCAGAGGCCAAAGGTGATACATGCACGCCCAGGTATTTAAAATTGTCAACCCAGCATAGGGGGGTATCGGGGGGGGGGGGAGGTGGACCTGGCCGCCTGGTCTATCGGGAACAAAAGGAATTTGGACCAGTTCACCCTGAGTCCGGTGACCAGGGCGAACGTGTTCAAAACGGTCAGCGCGCCCCACAGCGAGGGACCCCCATCGCTCAGGAAAAGCAACATGTCGTCCGCATATAGGGCCACCCTCTCCTCCAGCAGGCCCACCCGGAGACCCTTGATATGTGGCGATGTACGGAGAGCCTCCGCCACCGGTTCAATGGCAACAGCGAATAAGGCCGGAGAGAGAGGGCAACCCTGTTTAGTGCCCCGATAAAGCCGAAAGGGGATGGATAAGCCACCACACAAACGCACCGACGAGGTGGGGGCCTTGTAGATCACCTGAAGCCACTCTATGAAGAGTAGGGG
Source organism: Rana kukunoris (assembly GCA_029574335.1). Classification (NCBI taxonomy): domain Eukaryota; kingdom Metazoa; phylum Chordata; class Amphibia; order Anura; family Ranidae; genus Rana; species Rana kukunoris. The sequence goes on along the minus strand of JAJQKJ010002703.1, from coordinate 44,909 downwards.
AAACCCCATCCTGCGCAAAGTTTCCCACAAAAAGGGCCACTCGACCATGTCAAAAGCCTTTTCAACATCTAACGAGGCCACAGTCCTCATTCCTGTATTAATGTGTTGGGCATGGATGTTAGTAAAGAGCCTCCTAAGGTTAACGTCTGTCGACCTCCCGGGCATGAAACCGGTCTGGTCGGAGTCTATCACCGTGGGCAGCATGGGATATAGTCGGAGGGACAGTAGTTTGGTAAGGATTTTAAAGTACGTGTTCAGCAATGCAATCGGACGGTAGGAGGCGCATGCAGTGGGATCCTTTGGGGGTTTGTATATCAACGTCAGGTGGGCATGGTACATGGACGTGGGGAGGCTGCCCTCGGACAGGCACGTGGTATAGAGCTGTGCTAGCAGGGGGGCCAAAAGACCTACATGGGCTCTAACACTGCGCTACTTCAACCACTTCAGCCACGGACCATTATGCAGCTTAAAGACCGGGCCACTATTTGTGATTCGGCACTGTGTCCCTTTAACTGACAGTTGCACGGTCGTGCGACGTAGTTCCCATACAAAATTGGCGTCCTTTTTTCCCCACAAATAGAACTTTATTTTGGTGGTATTTGATCACCTCTGCGGTTTTTATATTTTGCGCTATAAACAAAAATAAATTTTGGAAAAAAAAAACAATATTTTTTACTTTTTGCTATAATAAATATCCCCCAAAAAAATATTAAATTTTTTTTCCTCAGTTTAGTCTGATACGTATTCTTCTATATATTTTTGGTAAAAAAAAACACAATTGGCCAGATTCACGTAGCAGCGCGTGCGTATCTTTGTGCGGGCGTAACATATACTATTTACGCTACGCCTTCGCAACTTTTACAGGCAAGTGCTGTATTCACAAAGCACTTGCTCTGTAAGTTGCGTCGGTGTAGCGTAAATGTGCCGGCGTTAGTGGGCGTAATTCAAATTAGGCAGATAGGGGGCGTGTTGTATTGAAATTTACGGTGACCCCACGTAAATGACGCGCCGAACGAACTGCACATGCGCCGGCCGTGGACGTATCCCAGTGCGCATGCTCCAAATCACGTCGCAAATAGTCAATGAAAACGACGTGTACGTAACTTACGCCCAGCCCCATTCTGAATCGGCTTACGCAAACGATGTAAAATGTATAAATTTTGACGCGGTCCCGACGTCCATACTTAACATTGGCTGCGCCATCTTTTTGTTGGAATATCCCGGCGTATCTTGTTTTCTGAATACAGAAAAAAGATACGCCGGCGCATTTAAGAAGTTACGCGGCGTATCTTGAGATACGCCGTGTAACTTCTTACTGAATTTGGCCCAATAAGCGTTTATCGATTGGTTTGTGCGAAAGTTATAGCGTCTACAAAATAGGGGATCGTTTTATGGCATTTTAAAAAAAAAATTTTTTACTAGTAATGCTGGCGATCAGTGATTTTTATTGTGACTGTGACACATCGGACATTTTTGTCACTATTTTGGGACCATTGTCATTTATACAGCGATCAGAGCTATAAAAATGCACCGATTACTGTAAAAATTACACTGGCAGTGAAGAAGTTAACCTGTAGGTGTCGCTGTAGGGGTTAAGTGTGCCCTGATTCGTGTTCTTACTATGTGGGGGCGTGGCTGTGCGTGTGACATCACTGATCACCGTTTCCTATGACAGATGGAACAGACGATCAGTGACACTCTCACTAGGAAGCATGGGGAGAGGTTTGTTTACAATTACCTAACCAAAGTGGTTAATAACGTTTTAAAATAAAATAAATAAATAAACCTACAGGAAAAAATAAGTATTTCTTTGGTTTCCGGGGTTGGAACACGCAGATCATAATAACAACCAAACATAGATGGGAACCCCTCAGATATGACAAGCTCACCTCCTTCCCAGCCCGTCCAATCAGATGAAAGGGTCTGGCCGCGGGTAGAATTCTTCTTCAAACACTGAGAAATGTGATGAGTTGTGAATTATGAATGTGAAGGTGAAGGTAACGGTCTTGGTTGTTGTTCTGGAGAGATGGAGACCAAAGAGAGCCGCTTTCTATCCAAGAGCAGATATCAACGGCTAAGTTCACCCTTCTATAGAAAATCGCCTCTGGGACCCGATAACTGTGCGACTTTATGAAATGTTTATTGACATGATTGTCATACCTGAGGGGCATTTAGGCCTCCTGGAAGCCTGGGTGAAAAACACTGTTAGCACCCCCCCCCCTCTCTTCCTGCCATGTTGATGGGATGTGAAAACTTCTGGGCGCTCGATCTCAGCATCACAAAAAGTGAAAAGCGACATTTCTACAATTTACAAAGCTGTTCAGATTGCTGAGCAGGTGGATGACGTAGGGTCATCCGAGGTCCGGGGGTCTAAGCACTAACCGGTATTCACCCCCAGAGCCCCTGATGGTGGGAATGGGTTCTTTCTGCGTGTTAGTACCAGGTCGCAGTCCTCAGGATCGTCCCATCAGGAGGTAAGTCGGAGTCCAGTAGCAGATGTAGTAAGTTAGGATCAAGCAGAACTGTAATCAGTAAAGAAGCCAAATGTCAGTAATGAGTGGAGGCGAAGATCAGCGGGAGAGACAAGCAGTGGCGTAGCACGGGTTGTCAGCACCCGGTGCAAGGCAAACAAATCCCCCCCCCCCCAACCTTGCTACAACAGAACAGCCAGCCAATAAACCAGACACAACGCCGTCACCAATTTTCACAAATCCCCCCTCCCCCACTTCACCTCTTCACAAAATACCCCCATAGCTCTCACCTCTTCAAAAATGCCGATAAGCACAATAATCTGGCAAACAGGAAGTGCAGAGACATGGCTTAAATCAGGAAGATCATGGGAGGAGCAAAGAGTTCATAAAAAACAAGTAACAAGGCAAGATTATCCTTAGAGATCAGACAGGAAGGTCTCAGGTGTCCAACGGCTCAGGTGTCCAACGGCTCAGGTGTCCAACGTCTCAGGTGTCCAACGGCTCAGGTGTCCAACGTCTCAGGTGTCCAACGTCTCAGGTGTCCAACGTCTCAGGTGTCCAACGTCTCATGTGTCCAACGTCCCATGTGTCCAACGTCTCATGTGTCCAACGTCTCATGTGTCCAACGTCTCATGTGTCCAACGTCCCATGTGTCCAATGTCTCAGGTGTCCAACGTCTCAGGTGTCCAACGTCTCAGGTGTCCAACGTCTCAGGTGTCCAACGTCTCAGGTGTCCAACGTCTCAGGTGTCCAACGTCTCAGGTGTCCAACGTCTCATGTGTCCAACGTCTCATGTGTCCAACGTCTCATGTGTCCAACGTCTCATGTGTCCAACGTCCCATGTGTCCAACGTCCCATGTGTCCAACGTCTCATGTGTCCAACGTCCCATGTGTCCAATGTCTCAGGTGTCCAACGTCTCAGGTGTCCAACGTCTCAGGTGTCCAACGTCTCAGGTGTCCAACGTCTCAGGTGTCCAACGTCTCAGGTGTCCAACGTCTCAGGTGTCCAGCGTCTCAGGTGTCCAGCGTCTCAGGTGTCCAGCGTCTCAGGTGTCCAGCGTCTCAGGTGTCCAGCGTCTCAGGTGTCCAACGTCTCAGGTGTCCAACGTCTCAGGTGTCCAACGTCTCAGGTGTCCAACGTCTCAGGTGTCCAACGTCTCATGTGTCCAACGTCCCATGTGTCCAATGTCTCAGGTGTCCAACGTCTCAGGTGTCCAACGTCTCATATGTCCAACGTCTCATATGTCCAACGTCCCATGTGTCCAACGTCCCATGTGTCCAACGTCCCATGTGTCCAACGTCTCATGTGTCCAACGTCCCATGTGTCCAATGTCTCAGGTGTCCAACGTCTCAGGTGTCCAGCATCTCAGGTGTCCAGCATCTCAGGTGTCCAACGTCTCAGGTGTCCAACGTCTCATGTGTCCAACGTCTCATGTGTCCAACGTCCCATGTGTCCAACGTCCCATGTGTCCAACGTCTCATGTGTCCAACGTCCCATGTGTCCAATGTCTCAGGTGTCCAACGTCTCAGGTGTCCAACGTCTCAGGTGTCCAACGTCTCAGGTGTCCAACGTCTCAGGTGTCTAGCATATCATATGTCCAGCATCTCATGTGTCCAACGTCTCAGGTGTCCAATGTGTCCAACATCTCAGATGACTCAGCAAGAAGAGCCGGCTCAGAGGTGACACGAACATGTAAATCCTAATGCTTGAGCAGTTTTTGGCAGTTTGTGTTCACAAATGTCTGACACAGATCAGCCCCCTGCTGAAGCCTCTTACCTTATACAAAGTTACAATGTACAGTCTGATCACAGGGGGGAGGGGAGACTGAGGAAATGCCTCCTCCTCCTCTTTCTACAAAGTTACAATGTACAGTCTGATCACTGGGGGAGGGGAGACTGAGGAAATGCCTCCTCCTGCCTGCAGCAGATTGATGACATCATCTTAGCCTAGGCAAAGTCACTGAGTGGAGCTGAAGGACAGCTTTTTAATGATAGAAGGCGGAGCTTCCCTGAGCGATGTTCCTGTATATTATGGGATGTCAGGGATTTCTTCATGTTGATTTGTGGGGTTACGATGATACAAAGTACATTATTAGAGATTCCTTCTCAGGGTAAAAGTATGGCGTTGATGACAGGTCCACTTTATGTTTATAGTCTCGTTGACCCCTCTGATTGGCTGTGAATAAAACTGTCACCCATAAAGCGCCCCCCTGCTAATACTGCCCCTCCCCCGACAGGCCAAACTGACATCCTCACCGAGCCCCTCGCTGGCGCGGTTCCCGCGTTTAAACGTCACTTTACCCCCCTCTGCTGTAAAACAGATTTTTGGTTCCTGTAAATCAGCCGAAAACAAGTGTATTACCATGTAAATGAGCCCCGGGGCCCCAGGTCCTGCGTTCCGTATCGCAGCGCCGGCATAATTACATTGTAACAAGCCGCCCCTCCTCCTTATAACACGACCCAGCGAAGGATTCGAAAATTTGATTCCGCCTGGCAGCGGCCCAAGTCTTCTGCATGCGCTCAGAGCTGACATTAATAAACCGGCGGAGATTAGATGGTTTACAGAGCGGCTCTCGCGCGGTACGGGAAAATCAAATAATAGCACTGAAGGCTGTAATTAGCAGAATTGGGAGCGAACAATGAAGTAATAATAATGCAATTTGGCTCGGAGTAACACCGCCGCGTCGTCACATTAGGAGGTGAGATCTCATCTTTCACCAAAGCTCTGCCTTGAAAGACCGATCGCTGCTCCGTTTAGTCTGCCGAGCGGGACCCCGCTGGCACTGCCGCCGAGCCGATTCTCCGAGAACAGCATGGCACGATGCCACACGCACCTCGCCTTTTTCTTCCGCTCCGATTCGGGGCTATTAAGTTAAAACAATAACATAACTCCGCGCTAATTAGCGACAGTCCAACCTGACTTGAAAAAGCCGATCTCGCTGCGTTCGCCGTGTAATTATTAATTAAGCCTTTCGCGGGAAGCGGCAGGTGTGAAGGGCTGTGCGTTCCATCGAAAGAGCGTGGCGGTGCTTGTGGAAGCCGTTATGTGTTGTTTTCTTCTTCTTCGGGGGCGATAGAAGTCGCTCACTCCGTCTTTATGGAGGGAATTAACTCTGTCCTGACCAGCCGAGAAAAGTCCGGTCGGCCGGCTGAGATACGTTGACGACACATTTTATATATATACTTTCATATATCGCCATTGATTAACCTCTTTAGGTTTTACCCCCCTTCATGACCAGGCCATTTTTTGTGTTACTTCAGCGCTGTCGCTGTTTACATGACAATTGCGCGGTCGTGCTAAACTGTGTCCAAACAGAATTTTTATCATTTTGTTCCTACAAATAAAACTTCCTTTTGGTGGCGTTTGATCACCTCTGCGGTTTTGTTTTATACAAATAAAAAAAGACCAAAAATGTGTAAAAAAAATAAGGTTTTCTTTTGTTTCCGTTATAAAATGTTGTAAATAAGTACGTTTTCTCCTTCACTGATGGGCACTGATATAGAGCGGCACTGACAAGCACTGATAAGGCAGCACCGATGAGGTGGCACTGACGATGGGCGCTGATAGGCGGCACTGATGAGGTGGCACCGATGAGGTGGCACTGACTGGCAATGACGATGGGCACTGATAGGCGGAATTTATGGGTGGTACTCATATGCAGCACTGATGGGCATTGATAGGTGGCACTGATGGGTGAAACTCAGGGTCACCATCAGGGGGGTACAGGCATTACACCTGTAAAAGTTACTAGATACTTCAGGGGGGGCCTTCCTAAAGCTGTGTAAGGAGCCCCAAAATTTGTGATGGCTGCCCTGGTGGCACTGGTGAGCACTAATAGGCAACACTGATGGACACTAAAAGGCTGCACTGATGGGTATTTATGAGTGGCACTGATAGGTGGCACAGTTGGGCACTGATAGGCAGCACTGCTAGGCATTGATGGGCACTGATGATCACTGATAGGTGGCATTGCTGGGCACTGATACGTGGCACTGCTGGGCACTGATAGGCATCACTGATGGGCACTGATATGCAGCATTGCTGGGCACTGATATGTGGCACTGCTGGGCACTGATAGGTGGCACTGCTGGGTACTGATAGTTGGCACTGATGGGCAATGATGGGCACTGATATACAGCACTGATAGGTGTCACTGCTAGGCATCCCTTGTGGCACTGGCAGTGGTAGGCATTGTGGGTGGGCACAGATCGGCAGCTGCCTGGGCACAGATTGGCGTTTCCCTGATGTTCTAGGTGGCATACCTGGTGGTCCAGTGTGGGTGGCCATCTCTGGTGGTCCTGGGCGGCCAGCGCAGACCCCCCCCCCTGTCAGGAGAGCAGCCGATCGGCTCTTCTCTACTCATGTCTGTCAGACACGAGTGAGGAAAAGCCAACGGCTCTTCCTGTGATTGGACACGGCTGATCACATGGTAAAGAGCCTCCATTCGAAGATCGGTGTAGCCAGGGCCGATCCTAGGCAGGGTGCACAGGGTGCATTGCACCCAGGCGCCTGCAGAGGTGGGGGCGCCAAACATCTAACAGGTTCTCTAACAGAAGCCCTCTGTGTCCTCTTGCCAGGTTAATGAAGACTTTGTGGGGAAGCATCTCTGTGGTTGAGTCGTTGCCATAGAAACATGTGTAAAGGGGAGGAGTTATCAACATGGCGACGCCCATGTGGGGGCTCCAGAAATATTTCTGCACCTAGGCGCCTGTGACCCTAGGATGGGCCCTGGATGTAGCGGTGTGTGAGACTGACATACCGCACCACCGATCGCCCACAGGTGCTCGGCGGCTGTTGTACTGCTGGACGTCATATGACACCCAGTCAGGATAACTGAACCACTTTCCACTGTCATTCTGCTACAGGCGGGGTGGGAAGTGCTTAACTGACAATTGCGCTTTGGAAGCGACGCAAAACGGATGTTATTGACCCCTTCTTTGCAGTCAAAAGCACCCTGCTAGTGGCCGAAATGCGCTTTAGCAGTAATGTGGCTGGAACCCCGGTGCGAAGGGGGTCCTAATATTACTTAATATTACAGCACTGTATTATTTTACCTGACAATTGCGCAGTCGTGCGACGCTGTACCCAAATAAAATCGATGTCCTTTTCTTCCCACAAGTAGAGCTTTCTTTAAGTGGTACTTGATTACCTCTGCGGGTTTTTTTTTTTTGCGGTATAAACCAAAAAAAGGAGCGACAAATTCGAAAAAGAAAACCAATATTTTTTACTTTCTGCTATAAATTAACCCAAAAAAAAATTTCTTAATAAATTTAGGCCAATATGTATTCTGCTACAGGTTTTTGGTAAAAAACAACAACTCAATAAGCGTATTTTGATTGGTTTGCGCTAAAGTTATCACGTCTACAAACTATGGGATATTTTTATGGATTTTTTTTCTTTTTTCTTAGTAATGGTGCCAATCAGCGACTTAAAGCAGGACTGCAACATTGAGGTGGACAAATCGGACACTTTTGATACTTTTTTGGGGACCATGACGTACAGGTATGTGGTTCTGCCCAGAGGAGCTGCCGCCCCGCTGTACATGTATGTGGGGTGGTCGGCGAGTGGTTTATTAAACCTTGGCAGGTTGCTTTAACTCACTTCATCTGCAGATTGAAGTTTATCCCTTTGATCTGTAGCTGAATAAACAGAAAGATACAAAATGAAACAATGTTTCTTTGTATCTTTCTGTATTGGTGGCTGAGCAATGTTGTTAATAAACATTATCAGACTGCTTGTTTTTGTTTTTTTGCATCTCCTACTTCCAGGATTGGCTAAGGGCACCAAAACATTCAAGGTAACCCCTCCAAGCTTCTATCCACTAACTTTTAGAACATTCTCCAACATTCCTAGAAACAGGGGGGGGCACCAGAGTGTCATCCAATTCCAACTTCTAATAACCCTGACCCAGATTCCATGGCTCAGGTTTATCCCCGGGCTAAATAAATGTACCTGTACTACCTTCCAGGCCAGCCTCCTGAGCTCCAGCCCGAAAGGGAGAACCCCTCCTTGGTAGGGGTCTCTCAAGGACCACTGACAGCCTCCCTCAGCACTGCTTCTCCATCTTCCATCCGACTCCCCAAATGGCATGGCTCATTCCTGTTTAAGGTATTCTTAGACCCTTGCCAGGCCCACTTCCTGAGATTGGCTAAGGGCCCCTAAATATTCAAGGTAACTCTCTCCTGGCATCTGCCCACTAACTTACAGAACATTCTCCAACATTCCTAGAAACAGGGGGAGGCACCAGAGAGCTGCCAGGTTGAGTCATCCAATTCTAACTTCTAATAACCTTGACCCAGATTCCATGCCTCGGGTTTATCCCTGGGCTGGATAAATGTACCTGTACTACCTTCCAGGCCAGCCTCCTGAGCTCCAGCCCGAGGTAGAACCCCTCTTTGGTAGGGGTCCCTCAAGGGACACCGACAGCCTCTCTCAGCACTGCTTCTTCATCTTCCATCCGACTCCCCAACTGGCATGGCTCATTCCTGTTTAAGGTATTCGTAGACCCTTGCCAGGCCCACTTCCTGAGATTGGCTAAGGGCCCCTAAATATTCAAGGTAACTCTCTCCTGGCTTCTGCCCACTAACTTCTAGAACATTTTCCAACATTTCTAGAAACAGGGGGAGGCACCAGAGAGCTGCCAGGATGAGTCATCCAATTCTAACCTCTAATAACCCTGACCCAGATTCCATGCCTCGGGTTTATCCCTGGGCTAGATAAATGTATCTGTACTACCTTCCAGGCCAGCCTCCTGAGCCTCAGCCCGAGGTAAAACCTCCCTTTGTTAGGGATCCCTCAAGGGCCACCAACAGCCTCCCTTAGCATTCCATCCGAATCCCCAACTGGTAGGGCTCATTCCTATTTAAGGGCTTCTAAGACCCTTGCCAGGCCCACTTCCTGGGGATTGGATAAGGGCCCCTAAATATTCAAGGTAACCCCTCCTAGATTCTCCCCACTAACTTCTAGAACATTCTCCAACATTCCTAGAAACAGGGGGAGGCACCAGAGAGCTGCCAGGATGAGTCATCCAATTCTAACCTCTAATAATCCTGACCCAGGGTCCATGCCTCGGGTTTATCCCTGGACTAGATAAATGTACCTGTACTACTGCTAGTAGCACACTAGAGGGTATTGCATACGAAACAAGTAAATCTAATGTCTATCTTTCTTCCTATCTATTACACAGAGTTCATGGTGATTGGGTGAGTGAAGCTCCACTTGAAAATAATTATCTTGAGGAAGAACGATCCCCGGATTTCGGGTTTAATATAACATGGGAAGCGTGTCACTGCGAGGAGCCCTGCGTTGTAAATAGCGCCCTTTTACTTTAACGTTTGTGTTTCGTGATGATGAATCTGCGGCGCACTTTTCTCTTCGGAAAACTTTGTCTCATCAGCGAGCGCCGTCTCCTTCACCCTGTGGAAGGTAATGGGGTGAGATTACTCTGAATTACTCACACTGGATGCGTCCTCATCCCTTCCGTTAGGAAATTAGACGTAAACAACTAAACACCTCCAGCGCGGCCGGGAATCGCTTCCATCCAGCGATTTTGTCTTTACTTACACTCAATTAAGTTGTACAATAATCCGAGCGGTCACACATGACGGCACTCACCACATTAACTTTACATTCTGGGAGCTGTTTCTGTTCCCTGTGTTCCCGAGTCTCTCCGAAGGGGGGGGGGGTGGGGGGTATTGTGGGGCCCGGGGCTCCCAGACCACGCCGCAAATTTATATCAGACTCAATTTTCTTTTTAAAGGAATATATATAGAGCAGGGCTCACAATTTCAAGTCCTGAGCTACTAGCCAGGCCTCAAGAGTTACTCGCCACCAGTTGCCCCACCTAATTCATACACTGTCCTGCGCCTAATTGCACCTGTAAACACGCCCTCGTAGATTATCTCATGGAATGACAATGTTTTATGCAGAATCAAGTTACAAAATTAAATATTACCAACAACAACTTTAACAAAATGGGACAGGGCACTGGGGGCAGACCAGAGGGACAGGGCACTGGGGGCAGACCAGAGGGACAGGGCACTGGGGGCAGACCAGAGGGACAGGGCACTAGAACACTCTCTCTCTCGAGCACAAGGAGAAGAAAACTGCACAAACTGGAAGTCTGCCACTCTCATGTCAGGGCAATTTTCAGTGAGCACTGCACCGGAGTGGTAATTTTCGCAATCCTCTACCTCACTCATTACTTTCTGCTCTCCAGCTACATTGGTCAGGGCCCGGGGGGAGGGGGCAGGCTCAGAGAGGTCATACTGTTAGGTCCCATGGCTTAATGAGAATTGTAAGGAGAGCACTTGTGTACTGCTCTGCCTGTGTGTGGCTCGCCAGACTACTTTTCCCGAGCATGCACCTTTACTCTTCGGCCGCCAATCTCATCGGGACTCTAAGGCCTCGTACACACGATCAAATCTGTCCGCTGGACCGTTTCAGCAGACAGATTCGATCGTGTGTACGGCCGAGCCGACGGATTTGGCCACCCGACAGATTTCAAAGCATGCTTTGAAATCTATCGGGTGGGAATCCGTCCGCCCGACATGTCTGCTGGTTAGTACACTTACCAGCAGACATGTCGTCCCGCACCGCCGCCGAATGGATTTGGCGCATACGCGGAAGTGTTTTACTTCCTGGTGCGTCAACGTCACCGCCACGTCACGTCACCGCCACGTCACCGACACGTCAGCGCGCTCTCTGCTGGCGGGGATTTTGGTTTGCTCGTGTGTACACGCGAGCAAACCAAAATCCCAGCAGACAGATTTGTTCAAATCTGTCGGACGGACAGATTTGAACAAATCTGTCTGCTCGTGTGTATGGGGCCTAAGTGTAGGCACAGATTGAAGGGAGATTGGTCATGCAGCCCTGTCATCACTCGCCCCCAGCTTAAATCCACTCGCCAAATGCTAGTAGGCGAGTGGAAATTTTGAGGGCTAATATAGAGTTCATCTCCTGAAAGGAAAATACAAAGTCTGCCTGGAGAGTTCTTCTTGATGCAACTGATTCTGTACAACCCGTAGCATTGGGGTCCCTCCCTAGTGTATGGCCACTGACTCCTCCCCTGGGTTCCACTTAAAACGCTATTGCAGCAGTCAATCTGGAAACAGCTCCCTGGATTGGCTCCAGCTTCAAATGACAAAGGATGACCTTATTGTCTTCCGTGCCTCCAGTAACCCCAGCATGCTTGTGTCTCCAGTGACCCCTGTGTCTTGGTACTCCTGTGTCTCCAGTGACCCCTGTGTCTGGGCACTCCTGTGTCTCCAATGACCCCTGTGTCTTGGCACTCCTGTGTCTCCAATGACCCCTGTGTCTTGGCTCTCCTGTGTCTCCAGTGACCCCTGTGTCTTGGCACTCCTGTGTCTCCATTGACTCCTGTGTCTTGGCACTCATGTGTCATCAGTAACCCCTGTGTCTTGGCACTCCTGTGTTTCCAGTGACCCCTGTGTCTTGGCACTCCTGTGTCTCCAATGACCCCTGTAGATATTGCGTCGTCTTCATGACGTCATTACGTGACTTTTCTCCTTTTGTATTTATTAAACTTTCCCCAATTGGGAGATTGTCAGCGTCTCTTCATGAAAACACGTCTCTGTGTCTCCCTAATTATAGCGGACCCTCGGCAGTAGCGTTGTACCATGACTGGATCCGGATCTCCTCGCCACGGTTCCCCTCTCCCGTCTCATCGTTCAATCTCCCGTCCCATCACATCAATCTCACTCAACATTATGACAAATCAATCCAATCTATTTTAAAGACCTCCAATCTTCTCTCCCTCCCCCCTCCCCCGCCCGCCGACCCACCATTTTGTAAGAACTAATTTTCGCAGAACGCGCGGATTTATTCTAAATACCCCTCGTGGCGTCCGGCGACGCTGAAGGAGAGAGAGGAGAGGATGTAATAATAGAGCCGCATTATACCAAATAAAATCATTCGGAGAAGATGAAGAGAAAACGCCCCTGGCCCCGCGCCGCGCGCTCGCCTCCGCTCCGCTCCTTCTACCTTTCGCATCACAATTACCTAAAGTAGCACATTTGTGTTTTTTTTTTCTCTTTTCGGCGGTGAATGGAATTCGTAGCACGGCGAGAAATGATCACATGGGGGCTACGACATCTGCATCCTGTCATAGATCATTCCACTCACTTCTACATCATTTCATCCTAATATCTTCCTCCGCCATCAGACAGATGTTCAGCCGTGCCGCAGCTTTCTATGCGTTTCGCCTGCAACAAACTTTTCCTGCTGCAGATGGAGGAGCAAAAAGAAAGAAAAACAACTGAGACGATCCGTTCTCCATTCTGAGGCTTAGCGTTCTGCAGCTCCGCTTTCTGCGGCTCTGTGTTCTGCAGCTCCGCATCCTGCGTCTCTGCGTCCTGCGGGTCTGCGTCCTGCGGCTCTGTGTTCTGCGGCTCTGCATTTCACAGCTCCACATCCTGCGGCTCTGTGTCCTGCGGCTCTGCATTATGCGGCTCTGTGTTCTGCGGCTCCGTGTCCTGCAGCTCTGAATTATGCGGCTCTGTGTTCTGCAGCTCCGTCTCCCGCGGCTCTGCATTATGATGCTCTGTGTTCTGTGGCTTTGTGTTCTGCGGCTCTGTGTCCTGCGGCTCTGCATTATGACGCTCTGTGTTTTGCAGCTCCGTGTCCTGCGGCTCTGCATTATGAGGCTCTGTGTTCTGCAGCTCTGTGTCCTGCGGCTCTGCATTATGCGGCTCTGTGTTATGCAGTTCCGTGTCCTGCGGCTCTGCATTATGCGGCTCTGTGTTCTGCAGCTCTGTGTCCTGCGGCTCTGCATCATGAGGCTCTGTGTTCTGCAGTTCCGTGTCCTGCGGCTCTGCATTATGCGGCTCTGTGTTCTGCAGCTTTGTGTCCTGCGGCTCTGCAATATTAGGCTCTGTGTTCTGCAGCTCCGTGTCCTGCGGATCTGCATTATGAGGCTCTGTGTTCTGCAGCTCTGTGTCCTGCGGCTCTGCATTATGAGGCTCTGTGTCCTGTGGCTTTGTGTTCTGCGGCTCTGGGTCCTGCTGCTCTGCATTATGCGGCTCTGTGTTCTGCAGCTCCGTGTCCTGCGGCTCTGCATTATGCGGCTCTGTGTTCTGCTGCTCCGTGTCCTGTGGCTCTGCATTATGCGGCTCTGTGTTCTGCAGCTCCGTGTCCTGCGGCTCTGCATTATGCGGCTCTGTGTTCTGCAGCTCCGTGTCCTGCGGCTCTGCATTATGAGGCTCTGTGTTCTGCAGTTCCCTGTCCTGCGGCTCTGCATTATGAGGCTCTGTGTTCTGCAGTTCCGTGTCCTGTGGCTCTGCATTATGCGGCTCTGTGTTCTGCAGCTTCGTGTCCTGCTGCTCTGCATTATGAGGCTCTGTGTTCTGCAGCTTCGTGTCCTGCGGCTCTGCATTATGCGGCTCTGTGTTCTGCAGCTCCGTGTCCTGCGGTTCTGCATTATGAGGCTCTGTGTTATGCAGTTCCGTGTCCTGCGGCTCTGCATTATGCGGCTCTGTGTTCTGCAGCTCCGTGTCCTGCGGCTCTGCATTATGAGGCTCGGTGTTCTGCAGTTCCGTGTCCTGCGGCTCTGCATTATGCGGCTCTGTGTTCTGCAGCTCCGTGTCCTGCGACTCTGCATTATGAGGCTCTGTGTCCTGTGGCTTTGTGCTCTGCGGCTGTGTCCTGCGATTCTGCATTATGAGGCTCTATGTTCTGCAGTTCCGTGTCCTGCGGCTCTGCATTATGCGGCTCTGTGTTCTGCAGCTCCGTGTCCTGCGGCTCTGCATTATGCGGCTCTGTGTTCTGCAGCTTCGTGTCCTGCGGCTCTGCATTATGAGGCTCTGTGTCCTGTGGCTTTGTGTTCTGCGGGTCTGTGTCCTGCGGCTCTGCATTATGCGGCTCTGTGTTCTGCAGCTCTGTGTCCTGCGGCTCTGCATTATGCGGCTCTGTATCCTGTGGCTCAGTCATGCCGCATGTCAAGAATAGCTCTGCATTGAGAATAATGGCGCCCAGATGCACGTCACATGATCTGAAAAATCGGAGCATTTCTGCCAGTAATTGGTGGGTATTTTTTCACACAACCTTTATTGCCACATTTATCTTCTATGAACAATAAATAGCAATGGAAGCGTCACAGCCATTTTTTGTTTACGCATTTCAAATCGTGCGATTTTGCTCTCATTCACGAAAACGCTAAACGTAAGAATACGAACCGGATCTTCCATCCTCATCTCATTCTTCTCTCTCCGGGTCCACAACTATTATAATTTTATTTTGATCTGCTGAGTATTGGATCTTGCTGATGGGTTACAGGTTCCCTTTAGCGGCGGCGGTGGCGTTTGAGAAGCAAGTTTTTTTTGTTGGCGGTGTGGCGGAGTCTTTTTTGCGGAACATCTTCCCCAGAAGGAAGGATTTTTTTGTACGAAGTGCCCTTTCCCCTCCTTGGACGAGGATCTGCCTGCGTTCCCGTGACTCGCAGCGCTCCCCAGATAAGCCGTTGGCTCTCCAGCTGTTGGAACGCGCTCCGGGAAAATCGCATAAATTATCCCAAACAAGAGGAAAGGCCGATCCATCCTGAGTACTAACAGATGAAACCAAATGACAATTCAAAGCCGCACAGCGAGAAGAAAGCGACAGATCAACATCACAGGATCCCGGGGGGGTCCGACCTCCAAACAAAGAGAGACCCCCGAACCTGCCCCCCATTTGTAACGTGACCCCCTCCCCCCACCTAATCAGACCCGCAATAAAACAGCCGGCTCTGAAATAAAACATAACGCAGGATATAAATGCACGGGGCTTCCTGCCACATAAACACTTTGTGAAAATGTCGCCTCTAATAATTCAGATCCAGAGATCTGCGCAGGATTACGCGGGTTCAACGGAAAGAGAACCGCCCCGCCCCCGCCACGGCCGAGGACGCGGCCGACCGCCAGCAATACGTTTTTGATACATTTAACAATTATTTTTGTTCAAAGTGGTGAATTATGTAACATTATTTATTATTAACCCCTTCATTACCGGGCACCCCCCCCCCCACCCCCAATTTTCAGCGCTCTCACACTTTGAATGACAATTACTCAGTCATGTGACACACTGTACACAAAGGACATTTTTATCATTTTATTCACACAAATAGAGATTTATTTTGGTGGTATTTGATCACATCTGGGGGATTTTTACTAAAAAAGAAGATTTAAAAAAATAAATGTTTTTCTTTGTTTCTTTTATACAATTTTGTTTTCTCCTTCACTACCGGGCACTGATGAGGCGGCACTGATAAGGCGCTAATATGTAGAATTAGTGGGCACAGATAGAGGGCACTGATGGGCAATAATGAGGCGCCATTATGTAGAATTGGTGGGCACCGATAGAGGGCACTGATGAGGCACTAATATATAGAATTGGTGGGCACCGATAGAGGGCACTGATGAGGCACTAATATGTAGAATTGGTGGGCACCGACAGAGGGCACTGATGAGGCACTAATATGTAGAATTGGTGGGCACCGATAGATGGCACTGTTGGGCACTGATGAGGCGCTAATATTTAGAATTGATGGGCACCGGTAGGCGGCACTGTTGAGGCACTAATATGTAGAATTGATGGGCACGATAGGCAGCACTGATGAGGCACTAATATGTAGAATTGATGGGCACCGATAGGTGGCACTGATGGGCACTGATGAGGCACTAATATATGAATTGATGGGCACTGATAGGCGGCACTGATGGGCACCAAGAGGCGGCACTGTTGAGGCACTAATATGTAGAATTGATGGGCACCGATAGGCGGCACTGATGAGGCACTAATATGTAGAATTGATGGGCACCGATAGGTGGCACTGATGGGCACTGATGAGGCACTAATATATGAATTGATGGGCACCGATAGGCACTGATGAGGCACTAATATGTAAAATTGATGGGCACTGATAGGCGTTACTGATGGGCACCGAGAGGCGGCACTGTTAAGGCACTAATATGTAGAATTGATGGGCACCGATAGGCGGCACTGATGAGGCACTAATATATAGAATTAATGGGTCTCCCCGCCAATCAGGGAGCAGAGCCACCTCATCAGTGGCTACCTAGGTGGATGCTGCATCAGTCCCCCACCAACACCAAAGATCGCTCAGTTCTCATAGCTCCCTGAACATAGAACTGATGATTGTCAGTGACAGCTCTTTGCTTTGCCCCCCCCCCCCCGCCCCAACCACTCATTGGAGTGCTGGGCTGTTGAGAGGACAGGAGCGGCTGGCTCTCAGCAGCTGGCTGGGGTCAGGCATGTGGGCGGATCCTTAACCTTATGGTCAATCCTGGCGGCCCGCTGAGGTCAGGCATGTGGGTGGATCCCGACCTTATAGTCGCTCTCGGCGGCTCGTTGAGGTCATGCATGTGGGCGGGTCTTGACCTTATGGTTGCTCTCGGCGGCTCGTGGAGGTCATGCATGTGGGTGGATCCTGACCTTATGGTTGCTCTCTGCGCCTCGTTGAGGTCATACATTTGGGCAGATCCTGACAATAGGGTCACGATCTTCTCTGAGCCTGGACCGGCTCAGAGGGCCAGTGGGCCTCACCCCGTTGTCTGCTGAAAACAGGTCACAGGAGTGCAGAACGATCGGCACTCCTCTCTTGGGATCCACTGTAGAAGTCCAGCCAAGAGAGTTCAGATCTTTGTACAATTTCTCCTTCGATAATTGTACAATCTGATTGTAGGAAATGCGACCGCTCTGAATCACTGATTCTTTGGGGTTCTATTGTAACTTCGGGGGGTTGGGGGAGTTTTGTTGTACGGAACGCGCACGCACGCACCCCATCGTCTCGCCGGCCCTTCCTCGCCTCGGCTCTGAAATGTATTCCACTTTCTACTTTGTTGTTGAGATGAAGTGGCTCCTCGTCTCGCCCCTCGCAGGAAGCGGCGGAGATTGCGGCGTAAACGTCGGTAATAATTAAGAAATATGGCATTGCCTCTCCTAACAGGGAGAGAACTATAATAACTCCCACAGGAGGATGTGAGAATTGAAACGCGCCGTCCCCGTGTGCTGGGGGCCAATCCGGGATTGATTGTTGTCTTTTTAGAGAGATTTTATGTGCGTGTGACTGGAGGTGCCCATTCCGCCGCCGATTCATTTAGGAAAGTGTCTCTTTAATGGAAGCCGGGCGCCAGTCATTCCAATCCGAGACTTTGGATTGTTCACCTAAAACAAATTGCATCGGCGCTGCGGAGGCAATATAATATAATCTGCCCTACTTTTCCACCGCAGCCGAGAGAGGAGAACAAACACCACGTGATCCGCTTCTAGAGCGGGGTCCCTCCATGTGGGGCCCGGACCGGGGGGAGGGGGGCACGGGGGTTTCTGTCTGAGGCAACACACAGGGGGCGGTGGGGCATTCCCTCTGTCCACCTCTCCTCACACACTCATCAATGATGGGGCACTATTCCTCCCACTGATACCAATGATGGGACACTATTCCTCCCACTGACACCAATGATGGGACACTATTCCTCCCACTGACACCAATAATGGGACACTATTCCTCCCACTGACACCAATGATGGGACACTATTCCTCCCACTGACACCAATGATGGGACACTATTCCTCCCACTGACACCAATGATGGGACACTTTTCCCCCCACTGACACCAATGATGGGACACTTTTCCCGCCACTGATCCCAATGATGGGACACTTTTCCCCCCACTGATCCCAATGATGGGACACTATTCCCCCCCACTGATCCCAATGATGGGACACTATTCCCCCCACTGATCCCAATGATGGGACACTATTCCCCCCACTGATCCCAATGATGGGACACTATTCCCCCCCACTGATCCCAATGATGGGACACTATTCCCCCCCACTGATCCCAATGATGGGACACTATTCCCCCCCACTGATCCCAATGATGGGACACTATTCCCCCCCACTGATCCCAATGATGGGACACTATTCCCCCCACTGATCCCAATGATGGGACACTATTCCCCCCACTGATCCCAATGATGGGACACTATTCCCCCCACTGATCCCAATGATGGGACACTATTCCCCCCACTGATCCCAATGATGGGACACTATTCCCCCCACTGATCCCAATGATGGGACACTATTTCCCCCCACTGATCCCAATGATGGGACACTATTCCCCCCCACTGATCCCAATGATGGGACACTATTCCCCCCCACTGATCCCAATGATGGGACACTATTCCCCCCACTGATCCCAATGATGGGACACTATTCCCCCCACTGATCCCAATGATGGGACACTATTCCCCCCACTGATCCCAATGATGGGACACTATTCCCCCCACTGATCCCAATGATGGGACACTATTCCCCCCACTGATCCCAATGATGGGACACTATTCCCCCCACTGATCCCAATGATGGGACACTATTCCCCCCACTGATCCCAATGATGGGACACTATTCCCCCCACTGATCCCAATGATGGGACACTATTTCCCCCCACTGATCCCAATGATGGGACACTATTCCCCCCCACTGATCCCAATGATGGGACACTATTCCCCCCCACTGATCCCAATGATGGGACACTATTCCCCCCACTGATCCCAATGATGGGACACTATTGATCTTTTATTAAAAAGAATCAAGCAACAAATTTTATACAAAAGTAAAAAACATAACTATAGTACAAAACTTAAACATAAATCCAAGGAATACACATCCAGGGTCAGAATATATACAATATATACACTATACACAATATATACACTATACACAATATATACACTATACACCACCACCAAAACATTACTACAAAACTATTTACACAAAGCAGCAGAGAGGGCCTAAGAGGCACAACCCGTCACCTATGTACGCAGCCATTTATCAAAAATGTATCAAAAATAATAATAATCTAGGGTGATAAGAGACAGACAGCCACACCCGGGAAAGAGACTCCTGGCAGTTAGGGAGGCCTGAAAACCCCTCCACGCCTTCAGCCAAGCCCCCTGACCCCGCTTGTCTCTCTCAAGCCCCCGAATCTTCCCCACCTCATGCACAATGTCATACACCACCACCTCAACAGGAAGGATTTTTTGCCGAATGCTGACCTGACACCGTGCGTTCCAGGTGAAATAACGGACCACTAGGCTAACTAAAAAAAGTGTATCCAAACAAAAACCTCCACCGGTACTGAATGCTCCGTACACCCACTCAGCATAACCCAGCCTGGAGAGGAAAGGAACACCGAGCGCCCGCCCCACCTGTTTGTACACTTCTATGTTAAAGGGGCAACGAAGCAGAAAATGGTCCATAGTCTCCTCCTCATCTGCACACTCCTCCCGAGGACAGCTACGATCCATCGAACTGCGAAATTTCAAATTGCCCCTAACATAGAGCTTCCCATGGAAGCACAACCAGGCCAAATCCCGAAATTTAGGAGGTATTCTATCCAAATTAATCAGCCTCAACCCCGCCCTCAAAACTGGGCCTGGGCAATCCCTTAAGGCCAGTGGGTCATGAAAGACTTCGCTCAAGACTCGACTCATAAGGTCTTTCCTCGGAACCGATCGGAGATCTTCAGCCGACAATCGCCACTGCCGCAGTAACTTCAGGCAGTAACTGCCCATCCAGGAGGTTCCACTGCAAGCATACTACCAATATTAAACTTGAGAAATAACAGTGAAAAGAAAAGAACTGGGTTGACCATACCTAAGCCACCCTCCCTCCTGGATAGGTAGGTGACATTCCTCTTGATGGGGTTCAGTCTGTTCCCCCACAGCATCTGGAAGAACACACTACTGACCCTAGCATAGAGAGACACTGGCAAGATGCAGACAAAGCTGACATACAAGAAGATCGGAATCAGGTAGGTCTTAATCAGATCAACCCTTTCCCTCATAGATAACTTCCATCTCTTCCAGTTGACCACCTTAGCATTGGCAATTTCCAGTCTGCCTTCCCAGTTTTTGAGGCCATAATCGCCGGGTCCAAATTCAATGCCCAGTATCTTAATTTTTTCCTGGGGCACTGGAAAGGCGTCCGGGAGATCAAACCCCTCACCTTCCTTTCCCATCCAGAAAACGTCACTCTTTTCCTGATTGATCTTGGAGCCTGATGCTTCAGAATACCGTGATGTCAGAGAGACCACCTCCTCCGCCTCATCCGTCCCAGTGACAATCACCGATACATCGTCCGCATAAGCAACAACCCTCAATGGCGGCTCACCCGGGAGCCCCACTGGTACCCCACACAACATGCCGCTCTCTAGCCTCCTGATGAAGGGGTCGATTGCAAACACATAGAGCAGGGGACTCAGGGGACAACCCTGGCGCACCCCGGAGCCAACCTCAAAGGACTGCCCAACCCAACCATTAACAAGAGGGAAGCTTTCTGCCCCCTTATACAAGACTTTCAGCCAATCAACAAAACCACCCGGCAGACCGTACTTACTAAGGAGCAACCACAGGTACTCATGGTTAACACGATCAAAAGCCTTTGCCTGATCCAATGTCAGCAAATACTTTCCCCAGCCTGCAGCCCTGCACCGCTCCAAGGCCTCCCGGACAGCTCACACCGCTGTGAAGGTGCTCCTACCCTGGACAGAACAGTGCTGATGGCGAGAAAGCAAAGACTCTGCTACTGACGATAGGCGCCAGAAAAATATCTTCGCCAGTATCTTTCTATCGACATTAAGAAGGCTGATGGGGCGCCAATTCTCAATCATCGAAGGATCTTTACCCTTTGACAGAAGAATCACAGCCGAGTGCCTCATGGAAGGGGGAAGCACCCCCTCAGCGAGACAACTGTTAAAAACCTCTACCAAATGTGGGGCCAGAATAGACTTAAAGGCTTTGTAAAACTCAGCCGTCAAGCCATCCGGTCCGGGTGACTTTTTGATGGCAAGCTGTTCAATTGCCCTCATCACCTCTTCAACTGTGATCTCCTCTGTCAAATTCATCAATAGAACATCTCCACCATTTAGACCTGGAGTAGAGTCCAAAAACCTTTCCATCTTGTCACGGTCAAGCTCTTTCCTCCCAAGAAGGTCGGCATAAAAGGACCTCACGACCTCCAGAATCCCTGACCTGGACTTTGTCACGGAACCTGTACTGTCCTTAAGGCCAACGACCGCTTTAACAGCTACACCTTGTTTGCAGTTCTGGTAAGGGTCAGGCGAGTGGTACTTCCCATAGTCCCTCTCCAGAACCAAAGAGGCATGCCGGTCATATTGACACTTCCTGAGGAGGAGTTTCACTTCGGAGATTGCCCCAGGATCTCCTCCTCTCGAGACAAGAATATCCAGCTTCCTCCGCAAACGTTGGTAGGTCATGTATTTATTAAACTGGTTTCTATTGGCTAGGCCCCTGCAGAATCCAGCGATCCTCTTTTTGGTCAGCTCCCACCACTCAGCCTTGCTGCTACAAAAGTCCAGGATGGTCACCTGTGCCTGAAAGAATTCCTCAAAGGATTGTCTAACATGTTCTTCCTTGAGTAGAGTCGAATTCAATCTCCAGATGCCCTTTCCCCTCTGAGGGGCGTCTGAAGCATTCAGGGCCACAGATAGCATACAGTGATCAGAGAACTCTACCGCCTGCACCACTGGGGGTGAGAAAGCAGAGGCCTCCTTCAAAAAAAACCTGTCTATCCTACTCTGACTATTACCACGATGAAAGGTGAACCCGGTGTCGTCCGGGAGGTGCTTAATAGTGTTGCTCACGAATATTCGAATTGCGAATATTCGGCTCGAATATTGCATATTCGAGAAATCGCGCAATATCTCGAATATTGCGCCGAATATTCGCAATGTCGAATATTCGGATTTTTCTCAAATTTTTTTTAACACAGATCACATGCTAGTGATCTCCATCGACGTGTAAAAGCAATGTTGGTATGATTAGAGGGACCCTGGGCCGAGTAGCGCATGTGATCCTTTTATGCTGCCGAATATTCGCAATGCGAATATTCGGCAATAGCAATATCGCGCGATTTTTTTCCCCGCCCTTCATTCACATCAGAGCCAATCAGAGTTCCATTTCCACAGGTGTCAGAGGTTAGCAACCTCCACATCAACCAATAGGAACCTGCCTCACGACCATTATATAAACTAAGTGCCAGCATGTGCTCATTGCAGATTCACAAGGTGGATATAGAGGGAGAAGTGTTTCTGTGCTCTGTGTTATATTGCATCAGCATTGCAGTGCCTTTCAGTTCTGTGCTCCTGTTCTGTTCATTTCAGTATTAGCAGCTGCTAGTGCTTATATTTCTAAACTGCTTTTTTAAAAGCAAGAAGATACCAAACAGCTTTTTTTAAAGCTACTATTTGTGTGTTTGTGTTCCAGTTTCATTTAGTGTTAGATAGATAGGTTTGAGTGTACTTGTACACCTCTGTAAGCTAGCTAGCTTAGTTTAGTGTGTTTATTTAGTTAGATAGTTATCTGTTTTATAAAAAAAAAAAAAAAAAAAAAAGTTATTTTTAGTTTATTCAGATCTCTGGCTCTGCTGTGTTAGCAGAGTCACTGTTCTATCTATATTAGTTTCTTTATTGCTCTTATTCGTTGCCCGGTCAGTTTTTGGCTGTTGTCTGTCAGTCAGTTAGTTAGTTAGTTTAAAAAAAAAAAAAAAAAAAAAAAAAAAATTTACCTTTCGTTTAATTGTTGTTTAGTGGCATAGCTACTAGTTGTTTGTCTGCGCGCCTGTTTTTTCTATTATCACATTTACCCCCCCCCCCCCCAATAAAGTTTACCCACCCCCCCATATCAGCATGAGCAGCATCCGTGGTCGTGGCAGCAGGGGTAGGGGAGTTACTCCCAGTGCTGGGTCGCTGCCAGCACGGGGTACCTCTCGCGCCCCTACTACTGGTAGAGGATCGGGTGGAAGGGGAGTCCGCCTCATCCGGGAGTTTTTCACTTCGGGCAGCCGCCCGATATTGCCTTCCCAGGCTCCAGCAGTGGTGGAGTACATGGGGCACAGCAGTGCCACTCAGTCATCACCAAGTAGCACCACCACCATCAGTACACCGGTGCCTTTAGTACCCAGCCCCAGCGAGTCCAGCCTCATGCTGTTTGATGGTGAAAGTGACATGGATATCTTGGGGGAGGCCCTCGATCATGCAGACATTGATTTATGTGCTGATGGTCAGGACCTTTTTGAAGGGTTAATGGAGGAGGAGGAGGATGGGGTACTGGCTGTCAGTAGCCCAGAGACCTCCCTTCATGGTGGTGCTGGTGGTTTTCTGCAGGAAACACCAGCACCTAGTCAGACCCATGCGTCTGTGAGGGGACATCGGAGCCAGGCTAGCGGCTCCATGTCAGATGTCTCCTTCAGACCACCACATGTCAGCCCTGGGTCTGACATATCTGGGGGCGAAGAGGAGGGTGACCCAACATGGGTGCCACCTGCCTCGTCGGTTCACAGCATCAGTGACGACGAGGAAGGTAGGCACCCTGGGGAAACGGTGCGCCAGGTCACCAGGGAGACCAACGTCAGGGTCTCCACTGGTGATGGCAGCAGGAGGTGTCGTCAGCAGCAGCAGCAGCAGCAGCAGCAGGCAGCTCCACCTGTGCGCACCGAGTCCCAGCAGGTGGAAGTCAGCGTCACCCCATCTGACAGGAGGGCGACGCTGAAGTCACCTCTCTGGGCCTACTTCACCTTGGTAGCAGATAACCCGACAGTAGCCATCTGCCAGCTCTGTCGTGCCAAGGTGAAGAGAGGGAAGTGTTTGGCTCGGGTGGGTACCACGGCACTCAACCAGCACCTGCGGATTAATCACTGGCAGGAGCATGACCAGATGAAGCGTGCTGGTGGTAGCAGCGCCACCACCACAAGTGTGCAGGGTACAGCAGCCCCTGCCACAGCTTCATCGGCTACCAGCAGGTCATGCCCCCCCGCTCCCTCTAGTAGAGGTACTGCTACCGACAGCCAGACCTCCACATCATCACCCTCCTCTTCGGTGTCCCGCACTGCCGTCCGGCGCCAGGCGTCTCTTTCTGACGCCTTTGAACGCAACACTCCCTTCCCCCCTTCAGACCGACGTGTGCGTTCCCTCAATGGGCTCCTGGCAAGGGTTATTGCCCAACATCTGCTTCCCTTTAAC
Source organism: Rana kukunoris (assembly GCA_029574335.1). Classification (NCBI taxonomy): domain Eukaryota; kingdom Metazoa; phylum Chordata; class Amphibia; order Anura; family Ranidae; genus Rana; species Rana kukunoris. Next base: position 20,384 of record JAJQKJ010002703.1, on the reverse strand, counting down.
ATAGTGGACTGCAACCCCTTCAGGCAGATGTTGGAGCAGGCCCAACCCCAATGGCGTGTCCCCAGCCGCCATTTCTTTGCCAGGACTGGTGTCCCTGCCCTACACCAGCACATTGTGCAGAATGTAACCCTGTCGCTGGATCATGCTGTCAGCAACAGGGTGCATCTGACAATGGATGGCTGGACCAGCAGGCATGGGCAGGGGCGCTACATAAGCTTCACGGCCCATTGGGTTTCCCTCCGAGGCGCCGGGGAGGGATTGGCGGCATCTGATTTTGTGGTGCCGCCCCGGGGTGTCCAGGGGAGAAGTGCTGGTCTCCCTCAAGCCACTGTCTCCGCAGCTGCTGAGCCTCCCAGCAAGCGCCCCCGTAGCTATTCAAGTGTGGGGCACGTGCGCTGTCAGGCCGTGCTCCAGCTTGTTAGTTTAGGGGAACGGAGACACACTGGACGAGAAGTGCTGAGCGCACTTCAGGCTCAGGTCCAGAAGTGGCTGACACCCCGAAGGCTCCAAGCAGGTCTGGTTGTCTGTGACAATGGCAGCAACCTCCTCTCCGCCCTCCAGGCTGGCAGTCTGACACACGTGCCCTGTCTGGCACATGTCCTCAACCTAGTGGTGCAGAAGTTCCTGCGCACCTATCCCGGGTTGAGTGACATTGTGCTAAGGGTACGCAGGATTGCCAGCCACTTCAGGCGCTCCCCAACCGCTACCCGCGTCCCTGTCAAAGTTGCAGCGGGACAACAGCCTGCCCCTTCACAGGCTGATTGTGGACAGTGTGACGCGGTGGAACTCCAGCCTCTACATGCTGGAGAGGTTGTGGGAGCAGCGAAGGGCGGTGAAGGAGTACCTGCTGGAGCAAGGCACTGGCGGGCCATCACAACACACACTCCCGTACATCACCAGTCTGGAGTGGGGGCAGATACACCAGGTCTGCCATGTGTTGGCCCCTTTTGAGCAGGCGACCAAGATGGTGAGCAGGGAGCATGTCGGCCTCAACGACGTGCTCCCTATAGTGTTCCTGCTGGACAGGGCACTAGATCGCCTGCTCGGAGCTGGGGAGAGTGCCTTGGTGGAGCAGGAGGAGGCAACACTGCTCCACCAAGACCAGGCCCAGGACGAGGAGGAGGAGGAGGATCATGATGATGATCAGGAGGTGACTGGTGGCGTCCTCGAGTCAGGGCCTGGTCAGGAGGGAGAGCCGGTGTTGGGGGCACCGATAGTCCGGGGGTTTGGCATGACTGACCGCGAACAGCAGCGCCTCCATGACGAGGAAGCGGACGTCATGGACCCAGGCAGCCATGAGGAGTCACAGCGGGCTGTGCTCTTCCCCATGGCTGCCCACATGCTGAGATGCCTCAGGAGGGACCCCCGGGTTAAAGCCATCAAGGAGAGGGACGAGTTTTGGCTGGCCACCCTTGTAGATCCCAGATTTAAGGGGAAACTGGAGCAGTTCCTCCCAGCCAGACGGAGGCAGCCCCGGATGGAGGAACTGCAGGCATGCCTAGTCAGCCGTTTGGAGCAGGCAACTCCCCGGCCTCCAGTTGTCCCCCCTCATCTCACCCAGCAGGTGGCTGCACCCAGCAGCAACATCAGCAGCCGAGCAGGGGACCTAATGGGTGAGATGAGGATGTTCATGCAAACTGAGCGACCCAGTACCAGCAGCAGCAGCAGCAGCAGCAGCCATCACCACCAGCGGCTGGCCCACATGGTGGCAGACTACATGGGGTCCGTCAGTGCTTCTGACAGTATGAGCACCGACGACCCCATGGAGTACTGGGTTGCCAGATTGGACACCTGCCGCGAGCTCGCTCAGTATGCGCTGGAGTTATTGTCTTGCCCCCCCTCCAGCGTACTATCTGAGCGGACATTCAGCGCGGCAGGTGGGGTGGTCACGGACAAGAGGACCCGTCTGTCCACAGACTCCGTGGACAGACTCACATTCATCAAAATGAATGAGTCCTGGATCGGCGGTGACTTTCTGGCACCCGCCGTCGGTTCAGGGCGCTGAATGGTCCCTTGTCAGTTACCAATACCTCTCCTATCTCTTTATACCAGGGGTGTCAAACTCAATTTCATCGTGGTCCGCATCAGCATTATGGTTGCCCTCAAAAGGGCCGGTTATATCTGTAATATTATATGTCCAGCGCATCCCCTCCCCTTACATTCGATGTCAAAGGCCACCCCACCATCCTACCCCACCATCAGAAGTGGAGTTCCCCCTCTCCCTTACATCACAGTGCATCTCCCTTTCCTTATGCTGCTGCTGGGAAGAAGGTGGATATTTTTTTTGTTTTTTTGAAAAGCCTGTGGCGTGCAAAACACAACCCAAAAACTCCACCCGGTGCCACAGCTACTTAAGGCCTGTGTCATTCTGCTTTTCAAATGTAATCACCATGCTAATGCAATTTCAAGCTTTTGTAATTTTGGCACTATATGGGCTCCTACTGCTAATGCCAAAAGGCTGAGTGATTATGTACCGATATATTACTCATACTGGTGCTGTCACCTTTTGTCTGTGAGATTTGCCACTTTCTTACTACTGCTGGTGCTGCTGCCACCTCTTCCACGACCACGAGTGAAAAAAAAACTTAATTGTGTACTGGTACTACTATGCTGCTGCTTCTGCCAGTGCTCAGATACTTATGTGTCAAGTTCTTTGGCACTATATGCTACAATTATCAATGCTGCTGCTCCTATGCTGCTGCCACCTCTTCCACGACCACGAGTGAAAAAAACACTTTATTGTGTACTGGTACTACTACACTGCTGCTGCTGCCAGTGCTCACTTACCTATGTGACAATTTCTTTGGCACTATATGCTACAATTATCAACGCTGCTGCTATCCTGCTGCCACCTCTTCCACGACAACGAGTGAAAAAAACACTTAATTGTGTACTGGTACTACTATGCTGCTGCTTCTGCCAGTGCTCAGATACTTATGTGTCAAGTTCTTTGGCACTATATGCTACAATTATCAATGCTGCTGCTCCTATGCTGCTGCCACCTCTTCCACGACCACGAGTGAAAAAAACACTTAGTTGTGTACTGTTACTACTACTATACTGCTGATGCTGCCAGTGCTCACTTACCTATGTGACAAGTTCTTTGCCACTATATGCTACATATATCAATGCTGCTGCTCCTATGCTGCTGCCACCTCTTCCACGACCACGAGTGAAAAAAACACTTAGTTGTGTACTGGTACTACTACACTGCTGCTGCTGCCAGTGCTCACTTACCTATGTGACAAGTTCTTTGCCACTATATGCTACATATATCAATGCTGCTGCTCCTATGCTGCTGCCACCTCTTCCACGACCACGAGTGAAAGAAACACTTAATTGTGTACTGTTACTACTACTATACTGCTGATGCTGCCAGTGCTCACTTACCTATGTGACAAGTTCTTTGCCACTATATGCTACATATATCAATGCTGCTGCTCCTATGCTGCTGCCACCTCTTCCACGACCACGAGTGAAAAAAAACACTTAATTGTGTACTGTTACTACTACTATACTGCTGATGCTGCCAGTGCTCACTTACCTATGTGACAAGTTCTTTGCCACTATATGCTACAAATATCTATGCTGCTGCTCCTATGCTGCTGCCACCTCTTCCACGACCACGAGTGAAAGAAACACTTAATTGTGTACTGTTACTACTACTATACTGCTGATGCTGCCAGTGCTCACTTACCTATGTGACAAGTTCTTTGCCACTATATGCTACATATATCAATGCTGCTGCTCCTATGCTGCTGCCACCTCTTCCACGACCACGAGTGAAAGAAACACTTAATTGTGTACTGTTACTACTACTATACTACTGATGCTGCCAGTGCTCACTTACCTATGTGACAAGTTCTTTGCCACTATATGCTACATATATCAATGCTGCTGCTCCTATGCTGCTGCCACCTCTTCCACGACCACGAGTGAAAAAAAACACTTAATTGTGTACTGTTACTACTACTATACTGCTGATGCTGCCAGTGCTCACTTACCTATGTGACAAGTTCTTTGCCACTATATGCTACATATATCAATGCTGCTGCTCCTATGCTGCTGCCACCTCTTCCACGACCACGAGTGAAAGAAACACTTAATTGTGTACTGTTACTACTACTATACTGCTGATGCTGCCAGTGCTCACTTACCTATGTGACAAGTTCTTTGCCACTATATGCTACATATATCAATGCTGCTGCTCCTATGCTGCTGCCACCTCTTCCACGACCACGAGTGAAAGAAACACTTAATTGTGTACTGTTATTACTACTATACTGCTGATGCTGCCAGTGCTCACTTACCTATGTGACAAGTTCTTTGCCACTATATGCTACAAATATCAATGCTGCTGCTCCTATGCTGCTGCCGCCACCTCTTCCACGACCACGAGTGAAAAAAACACTATATTGTGTACTGTTACTACTACTATACTGCTGATGCTGCCAGTGCTCACTTACCTATGTGTCAAGTTGTTTTGCACTATATGCTACAATTACCAATGCTGCTGCTCCTATGCTGCTGCCACCTCTTCCTCGACCACGAGTGAAAAAAAACTTAATTGTGTACTGTTACTACTACTATACTGCTGATGCTGCCGCCATTGCTCATATACCTATGTGTCAAGTTCTTTGGCACTATATGCTACAATTATCAATGCTGTTGCTGCTGTGCTGCTGCCACCTCTTCCACGACCACGAGTGAAAAAAACACTTAATTGTGTACTGGTACAACTATGCTGCTGCTGCTGCTGCTGCCAGTGCTCACTTACCTATGTGCCAAGTTCTTTGGCACTATATGCTACAATTACCAATGCTGCTGCTGTGCTGCTGCCACCTCTTCCACAAGTGATACAACACTTTATTGTGTACTGTTACTACTATACTGCTGCTGCCAGTGCTCAGATACCTATGTGACAAGTTCTTTGACACTATATGCTACAATTTCAAATGCTGCTGCTGTGCTGCTGCCACCTCTTCCACAAGTGATACAACACTTTATTGTGTACTGTTACTACTATACTGCTGCTGCCAGTGCTCAGATACCTATGTGACAAGTTCTTTGACACTATATGCTACAATTTCAAATGCTGCTGCTGTGCTGCTGCCACCTCTTCCACAAGTGATACAACACTTTATTGTGTACTGTTACTACTATACTGCTGCTGCCAGTGCTCAGATACCTATGTGACAAGTTCTTTGGCACTATATGCTACAATTACCAATGCTGCTGCTGTGCTGCTGCCACCTCTTCCACAAGTGATACAACACTTTATTGTGTACTGTTACTACTATACTGCTGCTGCCAGTGCTCAGATACCTATGTGACAAGTTCTTTGACACTATATGCTACAATTTCAAATGCTGCTGCTGTGCTGCTGCCACCTCTTCCACAAGTGATACAACACTTTATTGTGTACTGTTACTACTATACTGCTGCTGCCAGTGCTCAGATACCTATGTGACAAGTTCTTTGACACTATATGCTACAATTTCAAATGCTGCTGCTGTGCTGCTGCCACCTCTTCCACAAGTGATACAACACTTTATTGTGTACTGTTACTACTTATACTGCTGCTGCCAGTGCTCAGATACCTATGTGACAAGTTCTTTGACACTATATGCTACAATTTCAAATGCTGCTGCTGTGCTGCTGCCACCTCTTCCACAAGTGATACAACACTTTATTGTGTACTGTTACTACTATACTGCTGCTGCCAGTGCTCAGACACCTATGTCACAAGTTATTTGCCACTATATACTACTATTACCACTACTGCTGCTGTCAAGTCTTGCCCAAGTGTTTAGATGCTATCTAGTACTATTACCACTACTGCTTGTAAATGTTGTGTGTGTGATAATTACTTTATATTTGAATACTACTGCTGCTGCCCTTCATGCTGAGTAATGCTTCATGACCTCTCTGTCACAGCGGATCCACAAACAGCCTCCGCTAAAAGCTACCAGACCGGATCGTAACAAACAGCAAGTGTGACTAAATGACTGAACGTTATGTTAAACCCTGGTTTGTGGCCTTTTTACTGCAACTTTTAGCCTATCTGCAAGAGCAAATCAGCACTCTCTTTCTCTTTCTCGCTCTCTCTCTATATCTATATCTATATCTATATCTATATCTATATATATATATATATATATATATATATGTATATATGTATATATTGTAGCTTTTGTTATAGTAATTTTTCAACAGTTTAGTTTGTGTTAGTAGTGTCTGTGTCCGTGTATTTTGTTTTTTATTAGATTTGTGTTAAATAAAATAATAGTATGAAATGTTTTTAGGTTATTATGAAGTTAGATGTGTTGATGTTGATGTGTTAGATGTGAAGTTAGATGTGTTGAAAGACCTAACAATCTCAATAAGAAAGGAAACATTTGAAAAGAATAACAGGTTTAATAACCAAAAATATAAATATTTACATGGATTTTTTCAAGCGCTTGTAAATCTCAGACAGCTCCTTGAAATTTTTTCTCTGCTGTTGTAACAGCTGTTCATTCTCGAGGTCCAATTTTTTTATTTTGCGCCGATTGGACAGGACTTTTTGATTGGTCCTCTCCATGACATGGGATTTCTCCTGAATCTCTTTCAAAACTGTTAGGATATAAGAAAAAATACATTAGGATTAAATACTGTACTTTTTTATATCTACATCTTATTGTTGAAATGTCATTAATCGTTGTGCACATATTTACCCTCCTGACTGATGGTCATCACAGGCGCTGTGTCATCCTCCTGCTCCTCTTCTGCATCATGGCATTCACCAGGAGGTTGGGTGGGGGGAAGTTGCAGCTCCTCAGGAGCTGGGGGTGGTAAGTCGGAGGGCCCTGGCTGCTCCTTATCCCTCTCCTCCTCTGCATCCTCCTCTTCATCCTCCTCTTCTTCCTCCTCCTCCTCCTCTGCGGCCTGTCGCCTTGTGCGCTTGGGGCGCACAGATGGTAGAGGAGATCCTATAATAACACAATGTTTATATATGTAAAAATGATTTCTAATAACATATGCAAATTCTGTGTACTCTGCTGTATTGTATATGAATACACATTTATTTATATAGACAGTTAACCAATGGGATAATGTTATACTAAAGGGTCTTGCTGGCACTACAGGGGACTGAGTGTGAGCTGGGCTGCCACCATGGTAAAATTAGCTGTTTGTGTTTCCTTTGTATTATTCTGAAGATCTCATGTTAAAAAAAAAGGGCCTGATGGAGTACACGTGATTACTATGTTAACCCCACGCCTAGCACAGGAATTTAGTGGTAATTGAGTTATATAAAATACCACCCTTTCCCCTTGAAACCCACCACACCACCACTTTAATTCCATGGTTTAACTTGATGGAATAATGTCTTTTTTCAACAGTACTATGAATACCTTCGGTGGTGATATATGTTACCACAACATGGCGTCTGGGTTAACAACATCTGCCCTAAGGTTAATTACATATCACCTTACATGACTGTCACCAATAACTTACCTGGATGAAATTCATCGCGGATCTGTGTGACCCGGTCCATGTGGCGCCTCTTCAAGTCTGACCATTTTTTGAGAATGGCCATGTGGTCATGTGACCCGCCATGAAACTCATGTAATTCCTCCAATACGGACTGGACGATTTTTTGTTTATCCTGCTGGCACCTCATTAGGTCGTAACCATGTTGCAGGAACCTCTGCAAGATGAAGAACAAAGTATATTATAATACTTTTGTTTTAAACCCTTATGGATATATGACGTAAATGTATGGTATTCAATAATTGGAAGCATTCTCGCCTTATTAATCACTGACAGTGGTAACATGACCGATTTTATATGTTGCCATTTTGGTCACCAGCTTTTTGGAATAAATTTAGCAGCCATTATCATTTGCATAATTATGTATATATGAGTAACATCACAGGATAGACGTATAGGGGAGAAATGAGTTGCTATTCATCTGACCACTATAATTATTTTTTGACCCTTACACTGGCCCTGTACAATAGATTATTTTTTTTAATCCCTATCTTTACATATGAAAAATAATATGTTTGTTTCTTTTCACTTTTTGATGAAAAGGGAGAACTCTGTGGACTCTGATGTAAAAGGGAGAACTCTGTGGACTCTGATGTAAAGGGAAAACTCTGTGGACTCTGATGTTAAGGTAGAACTCTGTGGACTCTGATGTTAAGGTAGAACTCTGTGGACTCTGATGTTAAGGTAGAACTCTGTGGACTCTGATGTTAAGATAGAACTCTGTGGACTGTGATGTTAAGGGAGAACTCTGTGGACTGTGATGTTAAGGGAGAACTCTGTGGACTGTGATGTTAAGGGAGAACTCTGTGGACTGTGATGTTAAGGGAGAACTCTGTGGACTGTGATGTTAAGGGAGAACTCTGTGGACTCTGATGTTAAGGGAGAACTCTGTGGACTCTAATGTAAAAGGGAGAACTCTGTGGACTCTAATGTAAAAGGGGAACTCTGTGGACTCTAATGTAAAAGGGAAAACTCTGTGGACTCTAATGTAAAAGGGAAAACTCTGTGGACTCTGATGTAAAGGGAAAACTCTGTGGACTCTGATGTTAAGGTAGAACTCTGTGGACTGTGATGTTAAGGGAGAACTCTGTGGACTCTGATGTTAAGGGAGAACTCTGTGGACTCTAATGTAAAAGGGGAACTCAGTGGACTCTAATTTAAAAGGGAGAACTCTGTGGACTCTAATGTTAAGGGAGAACTCTGTGGACTCTAATGTAAAAGGGGAACTCTGTGGACTCTAATGTAAAAGAGGAACTCTGTGGACTCTAATGTAAAAGGTAGAACTATGTGGACTCTAATGTAAAAGGTAGAACTCTGTGGACTCTGATGTAAAGGGAGAACTGTGTGGACTCTGATGTAAAGGGAGAACTGTGTGGACTCTGATGTAAAGGGAGAACTCTGTGGACTCTGATGTAAAGGGAGAACTCTGTGGACTCTGATGTAAAGGGAGAACTCTGTGGACTCTGATGTAAAGGGAACTCTGTGGACTCTGATGTAAAGGGAGAACTCTGTGGACTCTGATGTAAAGGGAGAACTCTGTGGACACTGATCTAAAAGGGGAAGTCTGTGGACTCTGATGTAAAGGGAGAACTCTGTGGACTCTGATGTAAAGGGAGAACTCTGTGGACTCTGATGTAAAGGGAGAACTCTGTGGACTCTGATGTAAAGGGAGAACTCTGTGGACTCTGATGTAAAGGGAGAACTCTGTGGACTCTGATGTAAAGGGAGAACTCTGTGGACTCTGATGTAAAGGGAGAACTCTGTGGACACTGATGCAAAGGGAGAACTATGTGGACTCTGATGTAAAGGGAGAACTATGTGGACTCTGATGTAAAGGGAGAACTCTGTGGACACTGATGTAAAGGGAGAACTCTGTGGACACTGATGTAAAGGGAGAACTCTGTGAACTCTAATGTAAAAGGGGAAGTCTGTGGACTCTGATGTAAAAGGGGAAGTCTGTGGACTCTGATGTAAAGAGGAACTTTTGTGATTAATTTCATATGGTTAGAAATGTTATTTAATAGCGACATCTATGCAAACTAAGACAAAAAATTGCTGTGCGACGCTGAAGTGTTCGGGTTTGAAATGAACAAAAGGTGGCAACCCTGGGCATGCTGGGAGTTGTAGTTTTGCAACCGCTGGAGACACACTGTTTGGGAAATACTAATATCTGATCTTGCATCCTAACTTTTTAACTAGTCTAAAATGCAGTTAAAGATAATGAAATAACAAGTGGTGAAATTACTTACAGTAATCAGCAGTTTTTCCTCACTGGATGAAAAGTTACTCCCCACCATCTTCGCTTCGCAGGGCAGCAGTAGATTCGCAGGGCAGCACTAAATAGCAATCCGAATATACACTGGCAAAGAATCCAGGAAATGATCGCCGTTTTCGCGACCCGCGTGTTGTCCGCCGCGCAATGCGCGGTCGAGAATTTCGCAATGAATTTCGCATTTGCGAAATTTCGCAATTTTTTTTTTGGATGAAATATCACGAATATTCGAAATTTACGAATATTTTCTCGAATATTCTCCTATATATTCGCGAAATATTGCGAAAGCGAATATGGCGTATTCTGCTCAACACTAGTGCTTAATATGCACATCCACAAGACCAGCATCCCTAACCATACTATTTAGAAAAACGCTATCATATCCCAGCCGGTCCTTGAAGTCCTTCCTGTCCTTGGGCCTAATTACTGTATTAAAGTCACCTCCAAAGACCACTTGCCGGGATGTAAAAAGAAATGGCTTGATCCTTGTAAAAAGGCATTTCCTGTCCCACTTTGTGTGCGGCCCGTAAATATTAATTAGGCGCAGGTCCTGCCCTCCCACAAGGACGTCTAAGACCATACATCTCCCAATCTCCACCTCAATAACCCGCCGGACAGTTACCATGCCGGTTTTTAAACAACACCGCCCACACCGCCGTAAGGCTCGGCCGCAAGAGACCAGTAAGATGGACCATACCTCCACTCTCTCTTGGCCATATGAATATCTGCCAAGGAGGTGAGCCTAGTCTCTTGCAAAAATAAAATTTCAGCATCTAATTGGCTGAACAAAAATAAGGCCATAGAACGAGCTCTCACTGACTTAATGCTGGCGACATTAATTGTCGCCACTTTTAACGGAGGGGGAACCGCCATTTGGGTTATTGGGTGGATTGCTTCTAGCTCCCCTCTGCTGCTCATCACCAGAAGCCTCTCTTTTTCTTGAGGCCGCCGCCTCAAAATCCATATCTGGATCGGAGCTTAGCTCTGAAGAAGAGCCAGATGATGAAATGTCCCAACTAGAGGACCTATGACGGTGGGAGACAGGCACCGAGCTTCCTGTTCCCGTTCCGTCCTCACCACCTGCTTCTTTCCGTTTTCCGACCTTCCTTCTCTCTCTTCCAAATACTTGAGGTCGGCCTCAAAGATGCCTTCATCTCTGTTTTTTTCCTTTAAAGTCTTCCCAGAAGACTTTGTCATAGAGGAGGAAGCGACCTTCTCAGTACCCACTACCACTCCTAAAGGGGGGGGGGTAAATCAGACGTAGGAGGGGTAGACTCCTGGGGGGTAACTGACACGGGGGGCACAGACTTAGAGGGTTTTGACACAAGAGGAACGGGTACAGTAAGCTGGGGGGACACAGAGACAGATACAGAAGGAGAACTTACAGACACAGGGGGGGTGGCCACAGGAACTGGGGAGGCATCCTGAGCAGGACCAGGGGGGTCGGTCACCGCAGTGGAGGATGGTACACTAGGGGCCTCACCCTCCATCCTGTCCAGCCTTGACATCTCATCCACTACCTCCTTCTCCATATTGTGCCAGGCCTCAGGGCATCTGCTGTAGGGGTGGCCAAAACGCAGACACAGGTTGCACCTGATCTTCTGGTCGCAGTCCTTGGCCACATGACCCTGCCCCCGACACACTGAGCATATCAAGGCCGAACAGGAGGAGCTAAGGTGGCCCCTCTCTCCACAGCGGTGGCACAGCTTCGGCTGACCAGGTAGAACACGGTCATCCTATCCCTCCCTATGAAAGCCGAGGAGGGCAGGTGGCGGACAACATTCCCATCCCTGGCCAACCTGACTGTTACCGACCATCCCCCCAGTCCAGATGTTACGCTCATCAAGGATTTTATTATTAGGTTTGGTCAAAACCTCCCCATAGTTCCTCAACCAAACCTCCAGATCCCGGGCAGGGACGCTCTCATTGGTGAGAATGATAGTGATCTTTTTCACCGTTGATCGCTGCGAAATCGCAACTGGGGCCCAGACTTTCCCATTCGGGTCTTGACCTGCACCGGGCCTCATATATCCAGAACAGGTCAAGACCCTCTGGCTTGGTGAAACTGACTATATAATCCCGCGTCCCTGACACATGTATAAAAGCATAGAGATCGTTAACCCCAAAACCCATCTCTAGGATTAAATCCACCACTGCACGCCTTGCAGGGGGGACTGCACCACCTTCCCATTTCAGGATAACGACATTGCGTCTGGGACCCCAGCAGCAGAGACCCCACCAGATCCCGGGGTGCTGAAGGAGGTAGCCCGCAGAGGAAAACCCTGCTTGGGGGCGGAGCTACCACAGCAGAGCGCACCACCTGAGCAAAGGAAGGTTTGTCCGGGCCAATGCCCCACACTGAAGTCACATTTTCATCAGGAACAGTCACTGTTGCTGCTGCAGTACCAGCTGTCTCCTGATGCTGCACTGTAGAGCCCTCAGCAGCAGTGGGGCAATCAGCTCTGGTCTCAGCAGCAGGGGGGTTAATGGGTTCTGCTGGGACTTGCAGTTCCTTCACAGGAATGTCATTTTTTAAATGTGTCTCTTGCTGCATTGCAGCCTCAGCAGTCACATCATTGCTGCAAACAGTCTTATTATTGGGCACAGTCACAGATGGAACATACACAGTCTTATCCACAACACGTGGCTTAGCTGGCTTCACTCTATCAGGTACATCATCAGTTATGTCCTCCTCATTAAAAACCATCTGATCCCCCCCGCACAGGAGACTCCATTCCCTGGGTTACCCTCAGCATGCCTCCTGAGTCCTGTGAAGGCATGGGGGTGCTTACCTCTCCTTGGGGGGTCAGGGGATCAGAAACGGGGGTCTCCTCCTCCTCCTCCACCTCCATCTTGGTCACCTTTGCAAACCTCCTCTCGTTAGAGAACTTCTCCTTGAAAAGGACCATCCCTTCCTTCCATAATGGCCACGATGATTTCCTGATGGTCCACACGGACCTTGGCCAATTGGATCTCTGGATCCATGGATCCGCGTTTCAGGCTATGTAAGCCTTCACGATGCTTCCTCAGGCGCTTCAGCTCCGCACGTAGCTTGTAAAGCTTATCCCTCTCCCTGTTCAGGACTTTTATCCCGGCCACCACTCGCTCCCGAATGGCCGCCGATCCTTCATCCTCACCAGGGGCAGAGAGATCACCAGCTGAGGCTTGTAGAGAGGCAGGCATGCCAGCAGATGAACCAGGAGGTGGCTGAGAACCTCCAGCAGGGGAGGACCCGCCGCCCTCCATGGCTTCCCCAGAAAGGGGCCAGGAGAGCTGGGATAGTTTTTCAGGCGACTCCCTTCTCACACGGATCTCAGGGAGCAGCTCCAGACACACCCTTCTCCTTACACACCTGTGCTCCAATGGTGGATGGGACACTATTGATCTTTTATTAAAAAGAATCAAGCAACAAATTTTATACAAAAGTAAAAAACATAACTATAGTACAAAACTTAAACATAAATCCAAGGAATACACATCTAGGGTCAGAATATATACACTATACACAATATATACACTATACACAATATATACACTATACACCACCACCAAAACATTACTACAAAACTATTTACACAAAGCAGCAGAGAGGGCCTAAGAGGCACAACCCGTCACCTATGTACGCAGCCATTTATCAAAAATGTATCAAAAAATAATAATAATCTAGGGTGATAAGAGACAGACAGCCACACCCGGGAAAGAGACTCCTGGCAGTCAGGGAGGCCTGAAACCCCTCCACGCCTTCAGCCAAGCCCCTGACCCCACTTGTCTCTCTCAAGCCCCCGAATCTTCCCCACCTCATGCACAATGTCATACACCACCACCTCAACAGGAAGGATTTTTTGCCGAATGCTGACCTGACACCGTGCGTTCCAGGTGAAATAACGGACCACTAGGCTAACTAAAAAAAGTGTATCCAAACAAAAACCTCCACCGGTACTGAATGCTCCGTACACCCACTCAGCATAACCCAGCCTGGAGAGGAAAGGAACACCGAGCGCCCGCCCCACCTGTCTGTACACTTCTATGTTAAAGGGGCAACGAAGCAGAAAATGGTCCATAGTCTCCTCCTCATCTGCACACTCCTCCCGAGGACAGCTACGATCCATCGAACTGCGAAATTTCAAATTGCCCCGAACATAGAGCTTCCCATGGAAGCACAACCAGGCCAAATCCCGAAATTTAGGAGGTATTCTATCCAAATTAATCAGCCTCAACCCCGCCCTCAAAACTGGGCCTGGGCAATCCCTTAAGGCCAGTGGGTCATGAAAGACTTCGCTCAAGACTCGACTCATAAGGTCTTTCCTCGGAACCGATCGGAGATCTTCAGCCGACAATCGCCACTGCTGCAGTAACTTCAGGCACGGAGCTACATAGGCTGGCAGCTGACCACGATGACCCCTGCGATTCTTCACTTGGCCACCTTCTTCCCAAAGTCGTAGAAAAGGCCTAAACCAAGATCTAAATATGCCTGCCCATCCAGGAGGTTCCACTGCAAGCATACTACCAATATTAAACTTGAGAAATAACAGTGAAAAGAAAAGAACTGGGTTGACCATACCTAAGCCACCCTCCCTCCTGGATAGGTAGGTGACATTCCTCTTGATGGGGTTCAGTCTGTTCCCCCACAGCATCTGGAAGAACACACTACTGACCCTAGCATAGAGAGACACTGGCAAGATGCAGACAAAGCTGACATACAAGAAGATCGGAATCAGGTAGGTCTTAATCAGATCAACCCTTTCCCTCATAGATAACTTCCATCTCTTCCAGTTGACCACCTTAGCATTGGCAATTTCCAGTCTGCCTTCCCAGTTTTTGAGGCCATAATCGCCGGGTCCAAATTCAATGCCTAGTATCTTAATTTTTTCCTGGGGCACTGGAAAGGTGTCCGGGAGATCAAACCCCTCACCTTCCTTTCCCATCCAGAAAACTTCGCTCTTTTCCTGATTGATCTTGGAGCCTGATGCTTCAGAATACCGTGATGTCAGAGAGACCACCTCCTCCGCCTCATCCGTCCCAGTGACAATCACCGATACATCGTCCGCATAAGCAACAACCCTCAATGGCGGCTCACCCGGGAGCCCCACTGGTACCCCACACAACATGCCGCCTCTCTAGCCTCCTGATGAAGGGGTCGATTGCAAACACATAGAGCAGGGGACTCAGGGGACAACCCTGGCGCACCCCGGAACCAACCTCAAAGGACTGCCCAACCCAACCATTAACAAGAGGGAAGCTTTCTGCCCCCTTATACAAGACTTTCAGCCAATCAACAAAACCCACCCGGCAGACCGTACTTACTAAGGAGCAACCACAGGTACTCATGATTAACACGATCAAAGGCCTTTGCCTGATCCAAAGTCAGCAAATACTTTCCCCAGCCTGCAGCCCTGCACCGCTCCAAAGGCCTCCCGGACAGCTAACACCGCTGTGAAGGTGCTCCTACCCTGGACAGAACAGTGCTGATGGCGAGAAAGCAAAGACTCTGCTACTGACGACAGGCGCCAGAAAAATATCTTCGCCAGTATCTTTCTATCGACATTAAGAAGGCTGATGGGGCGCCAATTCTCAATCATCGAAGGATCTTTACCCTTTGACAGAAGAATCACAGCCGAGTGCCTCATGGAAGGGGGAAGCACCCCCAGCGAGACAACTGTTTAAAAACCTCTACCAAATGTGGGGCCAGAATAGACTTAAAGGCTTTGTAAAACTCAGCCGTCAAGCCATCCGGTCCGGGTGACTTTTTGATGGCAAGCTGTTCAATTGCCCTCATCACCTCTTCAACTGTGATCTCCTCTGTCAAATTCATCAATGGAACATCTCCACCATTTAGACCTGGAGTAGAGTCCAAAAAGCTTTCCATCTTGTCACGGTCAAGCTCTTTCCTCCCAAGAAGGTCGGCATAAAAGGACCTCACGACCTCCAGAATCCCTGACCTGGACTTTGTCACGGAACCTGTACTGTCCTTGAGGCCAACGACCGCTTTAAAACAGCTACACCTTGTTTGCAGTTCTGGTAAGGGTCAGGCGAGTGGTACTTCCTAGATATGTGCATTCCCGTTCGTACGAATGTTATTTTCGTACGAAAATGTTAGTTTTCGTACCCGCGGGATAATGTGTACATACGAAATTGGTAAAGCACCAAAATACGAAAACGATGGGATAACGGATGAGCCGCATAACGAACGACCGCAAATACGAACGAACGATCCGACGGGAAAAAACGACAAAACGAAAATGGCAAAATAACGAAAATTAAATCTGTATCAAGAGGTTTGCATTGTGTATTTTGTTTGAATCCGTTTTGTGTTCGTTTTCAGTTGTATGTTCATTGTTCAATGACATCTATAACAAAAGAATTTCATTATGTATATTGAATGAATTCCTTTTTCTCTTTTTTCTGTGTATTCAAAATACTGAAGGCATTTTTTTTGTTATAGGTGTCATATCAACATACGAAAATAACAAAAGAAACGTGTTCAAATGCAAATCTTTTGTTTATGGGTTTTTTAATGGCCAGAGAGTTAGGCTGGCCATACATGATACAATTTTCTGTGCAATTTTCTTTAGATTTACCTTCAACTATGTAGTGCAAGGGCCTGCCTGATTGCATACAATTGAAAGTGTTGTTTAGTTTGACCTCATATATGGTTTTTTGGTAAATCTAAAAGAAAATTGTACAAGAAAATTGAACATGTATGGCCAGCCTCAGTGACTGAAAGCAGATTCTCTTTTGTGCAGAATAGTGAGTACACTTGTACAGTAAAGCCTAATAAACTTTTCTGTGGATTTTCATCTGAAGGGAGATCAGTTGGCCAGAAATCTGAACCCAAAAATGGTTTTCTGATGCAGTTTAAAAACGAACAAATTTTCTGAGAACGATCGGAAAACGATCGTTTTTATGTTTGTTGTTAAAATAGTCTGACCAAGTGTATGGGGCTTAACAATAGTATTGTTAAGCCCCATACACTAACAAAAGAAAAGCATTCAAGATACACAGAATGCAAATTGACGAAAATTCACGATAATTATTGTCTAACAAGAAACGAACATGAATTAAACAGAATAACGAATCATCCCGCATGTACGAAAATAAAACGGTAACGGAAATACGAAACGATCGGATACGAAAAAATCACGTCGTACGACAAACGAATGGGAACGAACGGGAAAACGGGCGTCTTACGAAAAACGAACGGAAACGAACAGACGGGACCATACGAAACGGAACAAAAAAAAAAACGATTTTTTTTTCTGTGCACATGTCTAGTACTTCCCATAGTCCCTCTCCAGAACCAAAGAGGCATGCCGGTCATATTGACACTTCCTGAGGAGGAGTTTCACTTCGGAGATTGCCCCAGGATCTCCTCCTCTCGAGACAAGAATATCCAGCTTCCTCCGCAAACGTTGGTAGGTCATGTATTTATTAAACTGGTTTCTATTGGCTAGGCCCCTGAAGAATCCAGCGGTCCTCTTTTTGGTCAGCTCCCACCACTCAGCCTTGCTGCTACAAAAGTCCAGGATGGTCACCTGTGCCTGAAAGAATTCCTCAAAGGATTGTCTAACATGTTCTTCCTTGAGTAGAGTCGAATTCAATCTCCAGATGCCCTTTCCCCTCTGAGGGGCGTCTGAAGCATTCAGGGCCACAGATAGCATACAGTGATCAGAGAACTCTACCGCCTGCACCACTGGGGGTGAGAAAGCAGAGGCCTCCTTCAAAAAAAACCTGTCTATCCTACTCTGACTATTACCACGATGAAAGGTGAACCCGGTGTCGTCCGGGAGGTGCTTAATGTGCACATCCACAAGACCAGCATCCCTAACCATACTATTTAGAAAAACGCTATCATATCCCCAGCCGGTCCTTGAAGTCCTTCCTGTCCTTGGGCCTAGTTACTGTATTAAAGTCACCTCCAAAGACCACTTGCCGGGATGTAAAAAGAAATGGCTTGATCCTTGTAAAAAGGCATTTCCTGTCCCACTTTGTGTGCGGTCCATAAATATTAATTAGGCGCAGGTCCTGCCCCCCCACAAGGACGTCTAAGACCATACATCTCCCAATCTCCACCTCAATGACCCGCCGGACAGTTACCATGCCGGTTTTAAACAACACCGCCACACACCGCCGTAAGGCTCGGCCGCAAGAGACCAGTAAGATGGACCATACCTCCACTCTCTCTTGGCCATATGAATATCTGCCAAGGAGGTGAGCCTAGTCTCTTGCAAAAATAAAATTTCAGCATCTAATTGGCTGAACAAAAATAAGGCCATAGAACGAGCTCTCACTGACTTAATGCTGGCGACATTAATTGTCGCCACTTTTAACCGGAGGGGGAACCGCCATTTGGGTTATTGGGTGGATTGCTTCTTAGCTCCCCTCTGCTGCTCATCACCAGAAGCCTCTCTTTTTCTTGAGGCCGCCTCAAAATCCATATCTGGATCGGAGCTTAGCTCTGAAGAAGAGCCAGATGATGAAATGTCCCAACTAGAGGACCTATGACGGTGGGAGACAGGCACCGGAGCTTCCTGTTCCCGTTCCGTCCTCACCACCTGCTTCTTCCGTTTTCCAACCTTCCTTCTCTCTTCCAAATACTTGAGGTCGGCCTCAAAGATGCCTTCATCTCTGTTTTTTTCCTTTAAAGTCTTCCCAGAAGACTTTGTCATAGAGGAGGAAGCGACCTTCTCAGTACCCACTACCACTCCTAAAGGGGGGGGTAAATCAGACGTAGGAGGGGTAGACTCCTGGGGGGTAACTGACACGGGGGGCACAGACTTAGAGGGTTTTGACACAAGAGGAACGGGTACAGTAAGCTGGGGGACACAGAGACAGATACAGAAGGAGAACTTACAGACACAGGGGGGTGGCCACAGGAACTGGGGAGGCATCCTGAGCAGGACCAGGGGGGTCGGTCACCGCAGTGGAGGATGGTACACTAGGGGCCTCACCCTCCATCCTGTCCAGCCTTGACATCTCATCCACTACCTCCTTCTCCATATTGTGCCAGGCCTCAGGGCATCTGCTGTAGGGGTGGCCAAAACGCAGACACAGGTTGCACCTGATCTTCTGGTCGCAGTCCTTGGCCACATGACCCTGACCCCGACACACTGAGCATATCAAGGCCGAACAGGAGGAGCTAAGGTGGCCCCTCTCTCCACAGCGGTGGCACAGCTTCGGCTGACCAGGGTAGAACACGGTCATCCTATCCCTCCCTATGAAAGCCGAGGAGGGCAGGTGGCGGACAACATTCCCATCCCTGGCCAACCTGACTGTTACCGACCATCCCCCAGTCCAGATGTTACGCTCATCAAGGATTTTATTAGGTTTGGTCAAAACCTCCCCATAGTTCCTCTCAACCAAACCTCCAATGATCCCGGGCAGGGACGCTCTCATTGGTGAGAATGATAGTGATCTTTTTCACCGTTGATCGCTGCGAAATCGCAACTGGGGCCAGACTTTCCCATTCGGGTCTTGACCTGCACCGGCCTCATATCTCTCCCAGAACAGGTCAAGACCCTCTGGCTTGGTGAAAACTGACTATATAATCCCGCGTCCCTGACACATGTATAAAAGCATAGAGATCGTTAACCCCAAAAACCATCTCTAGGATTAAATCCACCACTGCACGCCTTGCAGGGGGACTGCACCCCCTTTCCCAACCCCAGGATACCGACATTGCGTCTGTGACCCCCCCAGCAAAGCCAGAGCCCCAGACCAGATCCCGGGGTGCTGAAGGTTGTAGCCCGCAGAGAAAACCCCAGCTTGGGGGGCGGAGCTACCCAGGGGGCAGAGCGCCCCACCTGAGCAAAGGAAAGGTTTGTCCGGGCCAATGCCCCACACTGAAGTCACATTTTCATCAGGAACAGTCACTGTTGCTGCTGCAGTAACCAGCTGTCTCCTGATGCTGCACTGTAGAGCCCTCAGCAGCAGTGGGGCAATCAGCTCTGGTCTCAGCAGCAGGGTTTAATGGGTTCTTGCTGGGACTTTGCAGTTCCTTCACAGGAATGTCATTTTTTAATTGTCTCTTGCTGCATTGCAGCCCTCAGCAGTCACATCATTGGCTGCAAACATCTTATTATTGGGCACAGTCACAGATGGAACATACACAGTCTAATCCACAACACGTGGCTTGGCTGGCTTCACTCTATCAGGTACATCATCAGTTATGTCCTCCTCACATTAAAAAACCATCTGATCCCCCCGCACAGGAGACTCCATTCCCTGGTTAACCCTCAGCATGCCTCCTGAGTCCCCTGTGAAGGCATGGGGTGCTTACCTCTCCTTGGGGGGTCAGGGGATCAGAAACGTGGGTCTCCTCCCTCCACCTCCATCTTGGTCACCTTTGCAAACCTCCACCTCTCGTTAGAGAACTTCTCCTTGAAAGGACCATCCTTCCTTCCATAATGGCCACGATGATTTCCTGATGGTCCACACGGACCTTGGCCAATTGGATCTCTGGATCCATGGATCCGCTTTTCAGGCTATGTAAGCCTTCACGATGCTTCTCAGGCCGCTTCAGCTCCGCACGTAGCTTGTAAAGCTTATCCCTCTCCCTGTTCAGGACTTTTATCCCGGCCAA